>PVIW01007819.1:0-67996 GCA_004026585.1 Noctilio leporinus | reverse complement strand
CCTCCCACCCCACTGCAGGCCTGCATCAGGTGACCCCGCAGCCTCCGTTCGCTCAGCACCCCTTTGTCCCTGGAGGCCCTCCTCCGATCACCCCTCCATCCTGCCCCTCGACCTCCGCTCCGCTCACGGGACCCAGCTCCTCGGCCCAGCTACCGTGCTCAGCTGCCGGTTCCGCAGGAGGCAGCGCCGCGGCGGGGGCGGCCTGCCCACTGCCCACCGTCCAGATCAAGGAAGAGGCTCTGGATGATGCAGAGGAGCCCGAGAGCCCCCCGCCGCCCCCAAGGAGCCCGTCTCCTGAGCCCACCGTGGTGGACACCCCCAGCCATGCCAGCCAGTCAGCCAGGTATTGCCGCCGGACCCTGGGCGATGGGGAGGCCTCGGCCGAGGAGGGACTCCGATCGATGTGGCCCTTTTCAGGTTCTACAAACACCTGGACCGGGGCTACAACTCGTGCGCGCGGGCAGACCTGTACTTCATGCCTCTGGCGGGGTCGAAGCTGGCCAAGAAGAGGGAGGAGGCCATCGAAAAGGCCAAACGCGAGGCCGAGCAGAAAGCACGGGAGGAGCGCGAGCGGGAGAAGGAGAAGGAGAAGGAGCGCGAGCGGGAGCGGGAGCGGGAGCGTGAGGCGGAGCGCGCAGCCGTGAGTGGCAGCGGGCAGGGGCGCCTGTGTGCGCGGGAGGGCGCAGTGGCCAGATGCAAGGACACCTGGGGCCATGCGGGCGGCTCTGTGAGGCTGTCCGGTCTGGCGTCGTAGCAGCTGGAGTGTCGGGTTGCTGGAGGTCCATCCCGGGCCTTCCAGGGGTTGGGGCTTGGCCCTGGCAGGTGCGGGCGTGGTGGGCAGGCCCGTAGGCTCACGTGTCTCACCTCACTGGAGGGAACGGAAGAGAGACGAAATGGGGGGGAGCTGCCAAGCCTGGGGGGCAGTAACCTGCCACTTTGGCCCCCTCTCGCAGCCCTGCCCCACAGCGTTCTCAAAAGCTGGGCCACCCAGCACCCACCTTTGCAGTGGGGAACCCCATCCCGTGCAGTACCCCCTCGCAGGTGCACAAACCCATTTAGGAAGTGAGGGCAGTCACAGGCACAGGGGAGCCTGTCCCAGCAGGCCTGGACCTAGTCCTTGTTGCAGGCCGGGGCGAGGGCCAGATGCTGGGGGGGCCCCAGCGCAGGGTTCGCCTCCACCGGGGGCACACGGGGCAGCTCGCACCTGTCCCTCACACCCTCCTTTCCTTCAGCAGAAGGCCTCCAGTGCAGCACATGAAGGCCGCCTCAGCGACCCCCAGCTCGGGGGTCCCGGCCACATGCGGCCGTCCTTCGAGCCACCACCCACCACCATTGCCGCGGTGCCCCCCTATATCGGGCCCGACACGCCTGCCCTTCGAACTCTGAGCGAGTATGCGCGGCCCCACGTCATGTCGCCCACCAACCGCAACCACCCCTTCTACATGCCCCTCAACCCCACTGACCCCCTGCTGGCCTACCACATGCCCGGCCTCTACAACGTCGACCCCACCATCCGCGAGCGGGAGCTCCGCGAGCGCGAGATCCGGGAGCGCGAGATCCGGGAGCGCGAGTTGCGGGAGAGGATGAAGCCGGGCTTCGAGGTGAAGCCCCCAGAGCTGGACCCCCTGCACCCAGCCACCAACCCCATGGAGCATTTCGCCCGGCACAGCGCCCTCACCATCCCGCCCACCGCGGGCCCCCACCCTTTTGCTTCTTTCCACCCGGGCCTGAACCCCTTGGAGAGGGAGAGACTGGCCCTGGCCGGCCCCCAGCTGCGGCCGGAGATGAGCTACCCGGATAGGCTGGCGGCCGAGCGCATCCACGCCGAGCGCATGGCGTCGCTGACCAGCGACCCTCTGGCCCGACTGCAGATGTTCAACGTGACTCCGCACCATCACCAGCACTCGCACATCCACTCGCACCTCCACCTCCACCAGCAGGACCCCCTCCACCAAGGTGGGTGCCCAGGCTGGCTCCGGAAGCACGGGGCGGAGCTCGGTGTGGGGAGGCGCAGAGCAGGCTGTCCCTTCCTGCACGAGTCCTTATTCCAGGCGCATCTTACGCTGTTCGGCCTGTGAGGAAGAGTCATGTTGCCACTTGACTCCAGGAGGCCTTTGTCTCTGCCTAACCCTCAGCCCCCAGAGCTGCAGGTGCCCTGAAGCTGTGCAGGCCAAGCAGAGGGAGGGGGTGGGGGTACTCTGGCCCTGGCCCTGCCCTCAAGTTTCCAGGGGTGGCTCATGGTGTGACCTCCGTTCTGGGGAAGAAGACAGCTGACAGAAAAGGGCCTGAACGAGGGAGGCAGCACCTGGCTTCCTACCCACGTCCCCAGCTCCGGCTGATGGTCCCAAGGAAGCCAAGGAGGTGTCGCATTTCCCCCAGGGTCCTGACACCTGGAAGCCTCATGCCACCAGGTGTGACCAGGCAGCAGGCTGCCTTGGTGCCATAAGGGATGGGCAGGTTGCTCATTCCCTGATGAGTGTGTGCTGAGCACGGAGCACTTGCTGCGTGCCAGGCGCAGCTGTCAGAGTTCCGGAGAAAGCTCAGCAGGGAGAGGGAACAAGGAATCGGGGGCCACTGCCGTCATGGAGGGCTGTGGGAGAGCCTTGCCAGGAAGGTGACTTTTGAGTCAAGACTTGGCAGGGGATGAAAGGGTGACTCGTGGGAAGGAGCATTTCTAGGCCTAGGGAGAGCAAGTGCAAAGGGCCTGAGACGGGAGCACGGACCCAGGAGTCAGCGGGAACATACCTTCGGGAGAGCCCAGTTCTGCTGAGCTTGTCCCTGCCCACAGTTGCCAGCCTCCTTTGGGTCTGTCAGTGAAGGGTACTGGGGGGCCCAGCCTGGGTAGGGAACACTGGCTGGGGTGGGGCTGAGACAGCCCTGAGGTAACTACAGTCATGACAGGTACGGGGCTGTCAGCTAGGCGGGCTGTGCTAATCCAGGGTTGCAAACAGTGGCGGGGGCAGTGGGGGGCCACTGCCCGGAGCAGGTGCTCGGGGTGGAAGGAGGAAATAGCTCTTCACTTCCATTTTACCCTCTGGGAAGGGGCCAGGGCACAGCCACTTTGGGTCGGGTATTGGTGGGCATGGTAACCAGGAGCTAGCCTGGTGAGGAGGAAGTCTACAGTAGTTGAGCCAGGAAGGGAAAGGTCAGGGGACCCCAGAGCCCTGACCCCCTGCATCTGGACTTCTGCCCACGTATTAGGTTCAGCAGGCCCAGTGCATCCGCTGGTGGACCCCCTGACTGCTGGCCCGCACCTGGCTCGCTTTCCCTATCCCCCCGGCACCCTCCCCAACCCCCTGCTTGGACAGCCCCCCCACGAGCACGAGATGCTTCGTCACCCAGTGTTTGGTAAGAACGTACCTGAGGAAGGAGGGAGTACAGTGTGAGGGGTTGGACTGGTGGTCTGGTCTGATGGCCTGTGTATCCATGTATCAACAGCCCCTGAGAGCTGGGGGCAGGGGAGGGGGGTGTCCTAAGTGTATAACAAAAACTGGATGGGAGCTGTGGGCGATGGAGTAACAGAGGCTCCAGGTGTAAGTTGAGAGCTTGGGAAGGGTGGTCTCTGAAGGAGAAACGGGCTGAGGCCTGAGGCTCAAGGAGGGGAGCACCCCTCAGCAGGGGAAGGAGGGGCGGTCCTACACGCCTTCTCCCACCCCTCTTCCCTCCAAGGGAGGCTCTGATGAGACAGTTTTGTGCCTGCAGGTACCCCCTACCCCCGAGACCTGCCGGGGGCCATCCCACCGCCCATGTCAGCGGCACACCAGCTGCAGGCCATGCACGCCCAGTCGGCGGAGCTGCAGCGGCTGGCCATGGAGCAGCAGTGGCTGCACGCGCACCCCCACATGCACGGCAGCCACCTGCCAAGCCAGGAAGATTATTACAGGTGGGGCGCTGGGGCCTGGCGGGTGGGCTGAGCCCCCTCCCACCCACCTGTGGGCCGCCGCCCCTCTTGGCTGTGCCCGCGATGCTGCTCCCCCTCAGCAGGCGCCAGGTTCCTGTGGCCCTGGATGGGACCCCTGCATCCGCATCGGCAGAGGGAGAAGGGAGGGGCCAGCTGGTGGGAGGCTGCTTGGGTCTGCTGCCCGGCTGGGTGCTGAATCCTCTTCCCTCTCTTTCTTTCCAGTCGACTGAAGAAAGAAGGTGACAAGCAGTTATAAGTTATTTATTTGTTAACGCTGGCTGTGGAAACCCCAGTTCTTGGGGGGATAAACAGGACTTTTTACATACCAATAGGCGCTGCAAAGGCAAAAAGAGTATCTTCTAAAGATTTCTTTATATATTTAAAGACCCCACAACGGAAAATGTATCAGCATAATAGTGTTTGTTCGTAGAGAGGGTCCCTTGAGACTGGTTTGGGTTTCCCTGCATGACAGTCCCCCGGAAGCTTAGCGAGTCCTGCACTGGACTGAACACTCAGAAACTTCCCAGCAGTCGGGGTTCGGCTTTCGTTCCCTTCCCTTCCCGACTCCGCAGTAGGTGCTAGGATGGCCCCACCCTTCACTGTGCGCGCAGGCGCACGCCGCCACGTGTGTCCCAAAGCCAGCAAGGCTTGCAGGTAGGTGGCATATGAGTTTGGAATCCGAGAGCTATAATTTTTAAAGAATCTTTTATTTTACTACATTGTCAGAACTTCATAATTTGAGAGAGCTCTGCAGCACAGCTTTTTACTTCTGTAAATTTTAGAGCATCCTTTTTTTCTCTCCACAAACTGCTGTTCTATTTTTTCCAGCCACATCACTGGTTGTGAATTCCTACCAGCTATTGACAGAGTACAGAGTTGATTTTTAATAAAAAGTTATATATAATGATCCCTTTAGTTAAAGGGAGCAGATGAGCGTTCTGAGTACCAGCGGGCCGCAGCCGGGGTGAGGCCGGCCACAGCGGTGAGCATCCAGGGCTTTGCAGGGACAGGCCCCAGACCCTGCGAGCTGCTGCTGACCCTTCACTCCCGTCTGGCCCAAGGTCATGCTTGGCCAGTGGTGCAGGCGTCGGTGGGATGGCACCTCTTGTCCCTTTCCGCCAGGAGTGCAGGGGGCAGCTCGGCGCCCGTTCTGTTCTGCAGGAAGAAAGCACGTTAGTGTGTGTGTGGTTGTGGGTCTTCTTTCAGATTTCTGTGTGCACGAACTTGATGTTTCTGGACGGGCTGCCTTTCTTAATGCTCTGACCACTGCATAATAGTGTAGCAAAATCAAGGAAATGATTCCCTACAAATAACTCAGCACATAGGCCTGCTAGACAGGCCTGTCAGGAGTCTGCCCTTGGTGTGAGTGGTCCTGGGGGTCTTGTGGTGAAACCAGGCCGTGCTCACCGCGGCCGGAGGCTGCTGTCCAGTAGGGACACCGCAGAGGGGGCACAGTTGTGGGTAGTGGCCTTGTGTCTGCCCCAGGAGCAGGGTGCCCGAGTCAGAACGGAAGCCGTTGGGGTGCCCCGCTTCATCCTGAGTGGGAACGGAGTGACAGCCACACACGTGGCGTGGGGCTCGGGCTGTCCTGCCCAGAGGGCCCCTCAACTTCCTGAGTTGCTGCGGAGCTGGCAGCACCTTTTCTGTCCCTCTTTCTCCGACTCGAGGGCAGTCTCTGCCAGTGTACATGGTGGCCGCATCCAAGAAAGGTGACAACGGATTGTTTCTGTGCGTCAGTGGGAGGGAAGTGCACCAGGACCCTAAGCACATGGTCGGAAGAAAGGCTGGCGCTTTGACCAGAAACCAGCAGTTCCCAGTCAGACTGCACTTCCCATCTGCGCTAAAACCATGTTTGGTTTCAGTTGGGACAGATAGAGGGTTGTTCTGTTTGTTGAAATGTTTGTAGTTTTTTCTTTCATTTTCTTTCATTCCATTTCTGCCTTAAATTTAGCTCCTGAGACAGGAGACGAGCTCACATGGACCCTTTGCCATCATACTGTGGCTGTGCGGCAGGGGCGTTTGCTCCCTCTGGGCAGTGACTGCCTGCCACCAGGGTGGCCGCCCTCTGGGGCTCCGCCGCCCCCTCCAGTTTTGGTTTTCCTGCTGGTAGACCTCACACCTACCGTCCAGTCCAGCCCCTTTACCTCCTCTCTCCAGCGTCCATTTTCCAAAGAAGAGGGAGAGGGAAGGACTTTGAAGTCTGTGTTGGAAATTGTCTGAGGGCGTTTTCCTGTTAGGTTTTGGCCCCCCTGCCCCCCTCCCAAGGTGAAGCACTGAGATTCTTCCGTTTGAAACCCTCACCTGGTCAGCTGCGGTTCAGGAGGCCCAGACCTTCCTTCCGTTCGAGGTTCGGTTTTGCTTTCCTGTGTTCTGTATGTGTCTTGTTCAATGTCGTCATGGTTGAGCTTCCCGTCACTGCAGCAGCAGCAGAGCAGAATGTGCGTTCTGATTTGCTACGTTTATATATATATATCTGAAGCTAAATGTACATATGAGTAGTTTGCCATGAGATAACACAGTGTAAACAGTAGACACCCAGAAATCGTGACTTCTGTGTTCTCTCCATTTGAGTATTTTGTAATTTTTTGGAAATATTTGTGGACATAAATAAAACCAAGCTACACTACAACAGCTGCGTGCCGGCCCATGGCTGACCCGTGCCTGCGTCTCCTTCCTGGGAGCGGGTGGGGTGCTGGCTGATGGCCCTGGCCTGGGCCCCCCAGGGTGGGGAAGGGCGGAGGAAGCATTGGTGTCCCCTGCTGGTGCTGGTACATGGCTAACCTTCCGGAGCAGCTCCTGGAAAGACCCACGCATGCCCTGTGTAAGAGGAAGGTGCGTGCACTTGCTCTTGGGAGATGCTCCTACCTGCTGGCCCGTGATGCTTTCTGTGTGACAGGGCGGGCCCTGGGGTGGGGTGGCTCTGGGACCCAGAATATCCCCTGCTCTCCCCGTCCCTCTCACCCCTTGCCACGCCCCCCATGCCTCTGTCAGGTGGTCGCCCTCCAGATGTACAGCCCTAGCTCTCTGCTTAGAAGGGACCTGCAGAGTGGCCGTTCCTCCAGCCTGGGCCTTTCCCCGCCTCCCCACAGGCCCGCCTGTGCTCCCATCCACCCACAGGTGGAGGGTGTGTCAGCGCAGCTGCAGGGGCAGGGGTGGCTGCCCGCGGGGTCACACGTGGGAAGGTGGGTCTGCGGAGGGAACGGTGAGCAGCCTGTGCCGGTCTCTTCCTGCAGCACGTGGCTTTTCATGAAACCAGTTTTTCATGGGCATAAACTTGCCGATGCCCCTTTCAGAGTTCAGCAGTAAGACATGTCTGAATGGATACAGGAGGTGTGCAGGAGGAAAGGCCCTCTTTAAAGCTGCACAGATTTTAATAGTTCCTCAGGTGTGGGTGACTGGCCATGGTCACTCCTACCCCAGTGGACCCCAGGACTCCTGAGGAGATGGGGGGGGGTCTGCTTTCTGCCCAGCGACTGTGCATTTGCCAGGCCCTCACCTCTTGCTCCCCAGATGAACTGGCACCTGCCCCACACCCTGGTCCCTGCGAGTGCAGTGCGGGCAGAGAAAGGGGCATTCCCTGGGGCTGGTGGGAGGCCGGAAGCCTCGAAGGGACCCATGGCACCAACTTGATAAATGTCCGCGGTTAGTTCAGATGAAGAGAGAAGGCCACGTAGCTGCAGGGTAAGTGCACCGCAAGGAGCTTGGCAGTGACCTGCCACGTGGACACAGTTGGAAACGTGTCAGATGCCAGGACCCGAGAGCTGTACAGTTGTACCTGCAAACATTGCTGAGTGGCCGTCCAGCCAGGGCACCTCGCCAGTCTCAGGCCTGACAGTGTGCCCCCATTCCCGGTCACCTGGTAAGGCCCACGGTGGTGGGGCAGGACCCAGACATGCATGGTCGATGGAAGCCTGTCCACTGGACCCCTGGACAAGTCCTTGCCACTGCCCGGTGGAGACACTGAAGGACAAAGAATCAGCCAGAGGAGTGCGTGGGGTCGTTCATGCAGCCGGACAAGGCCAGTCCTCTGGATTCCCAGAGCTGCTGCTGGAAGGCAAGGCTGGGTAGGAACTGCGGTTTCCGCCGTGGGTGGGCTGTGGGCCCCGGAGCAGCCTCCTGCTGCAGTGCAGCCCTGCAACTCTGTGCCCTCCTGGGTTCTAGTACTGTATTTGTGGTCCTTGGAGGTCTCAGGACCTGAGGGTCCTTGCTGGGCCCCCAGCTGCCCCACAGGGCCCTGGCATCAGTCTTGCTCCAGCCCCAGGGGCCTTCTCTGTGGATGCCTTGGCCAGGAACTACCTGCAAGTCCCCTGTATTCCCTTTGGGCATGTCAGGGGCCCAGGCTGCAGAAGGGACCCAGCACTGCCTCGCTGGCTTCTCAGCTCCTCCTCCCTGACACCTTGAGGCTGGACCAGGTTCTGGGGGATTGGGGGGGTGGAGTAGAAGACCCTTGCTCCAAAAATGTTTGCTGAGCGGGCCTGCGGGAGGCGGCTTCATGGCACGCACTCCAGGAGTTGATTGCAGGCTTGGTGGCTCCATCGAATGGCCTTTAGCCACATCCAAGTAGCTGGACCCACTCACTGCTCAGGCACCTCAGTGACCCTCCTCCCACACGAGCATCGCAGATGCACGGACGGTGTGCACACACTCCTGGTGACGCTGTCGCTAGGATAGTTAGTGTGGACAATGACGGAGGACGAACAGTGTTTCCCATGCCACACCACACCGCAGGCTTCCGCCGCACCTTCCTCGCAGCCCCAGCTCTACCCTCGTCACATTCTCTTAGAAGTTCGGGTGGGAGTCTGGTGAGCTCCGAGGGTGTGGACACCCACTGAGGTGAATAAAAGAACTTGAAAGCACTTCTTTATTGTAAAGTATATTTCATTGGCTATGCTGTTAACAGTTGTCCCAATTTCTTTTCCCTTTGCTCTCTTCCACCCAGGACCCCCTTCCGTCCTGCAGGGCCACCCCCCTTAGTTCATGTCCATGTGTCATGCATACAAGTTCCCTGTCGGCACTCTTTTCTGTATTCTTACCTTCCCACTATCTTGTACCCACCAATTATGCTTCCTCATCCCTGCGCCATTTCCCCGTTTCTCCCCTTCCCGTCCCAGCTAGTAACCGTCCCAAGGATCCCCATACCTATAATTCTTTTTCTGTTCTGGTTGTTCGCTTAGTTTGTTTTTGCCTTTATTTCTTTAGGTTCTGTTGTGAGTAGTTGTGAGTTGTCATTTTACTGTTTGTAGTTTTGATCTTAAGTCCCTTTAACATTTCCTACAATAATGCAGGGATGTCAACCTCACTTTCATCAGGGGCCACATCAGCTTCGCGGTGGCCCTCAAAGGGCCGAATGTCATTTTAGGACTATAAGTGTAACTACACCTTAACAGTGAGGCAAGCCAGGTTGAAACAAGGTGGAGGGCCGGATTCGGCCTGAGGGCCTTGTGTTTGCCACCCGTGTGATGGCTTGGGGTTGAACTCCTTTAGCTTTACTTTGGGAAGCACGTTTTCCTGCTTTTCATCACTTTGAATACCTCTTGCCTGCAGTTTCTTTTGAGAAATCAGTCTTGTAGGAACTCCTTTTTAGTTAACTGTCTTCTTTTTTCTTGCTGCTTTTAAAACTGTCTTTATCCTTAAATTTTGGCATTTTAATTATGATGTGTCTTGGTGTGGTCCGATTTGGATCTAGTTCATTGGGGACTCTCTGTATTTCCTGGATTTGTATGTCTTACTCCATTTGCCAAATTAGGGAAGTTTTCCTCCATTATTTTTTCACACAAGTTTTCAATTTCTTGCTCCTCTTCTTCCGGCACCTCTGTGATTCGGATGTTGGCACATTTAAAGTTGTCCCAGAGTTTCCTAAGTTTCTCTTCGTTCCTTGCTTCATTCTGTACTGGTTGACTGTTATTTCTTCCTTATGTTGCAGATCATTGATTGGAACCCTAGTTTTCCTCCCTTCACCCTTGTTTTGGTGCAGATTTTCCTTCGTTTCACTTAGCCTAGCCCTCCCTTCTCTTCTGCGTCTGCCCTACACAAGCATTCCTGTCGAGTCTGAGAGCGTCTTTATCACCCGTGTTTTGGACTCTGCATCTGTTAGGTTGGCTGTCTTGTCATCACTCTTCCCCCATTGGAACCTTGATCTGCTCCTTTTGGGCCGTACTTCTCTGCCTCCTCTCAACTTGGTGGCTTTCTGCGTTTGCCTCTGTCTTGGGTAGAGCTGTCGCACCAGTTACGTTGTAAGGGGCGGAGCCTTAGGTTTTCGTCAGTGTGGGACAGTCCATTTCACCACGCTGCGGCGCTGTACGTGGGGAGGGTCTCAAAGGGAACAAGGCTGCTTGCCCAGCACTCGCCCCTTTTCCAGGCACCTGTCCCACTTCCTGTACAGGACGGGCATCTCTCTAGCCGTTGCCCTGGCCGTGGCTCCCAGAGTGGGTGGGCCTGTGAATGTTCTAGGACCGTGGGGGCCTCTAAGCCACAGGTGGCAGACGCAAGGCCCTTGGGCTGAATCCGGCCCTCCAGCTTGTTTTATCCAGCCCGGCACCTTGTTTCCACCCAGCTTGCCTAACTGTTGAGTAGTTACAGTCCTAAAATGACATTCGGCCCTTTGAAGGCAGCTGCGAGGCTGGGGTGGCCTCTGGTGAACCTGAGTGTGACACCCCTCTAAACAAACAGACGCTGCTGAGAAACTAGCAGTTTCTTCCTCCAACTCAACCCCCACTGGTTTTCACAGTCGGAAGCAATGAGGCTTCATTTTCTCCCCGGGCACTGGAACCTCGAACCGTTCAGTCTGCTCAGGTGCCAGGAACGCTCCCCAGGTGTCCCTGCTTTTTTCAACGTGTGACTGCGCTTCCCCCGGCCAGCCACAGCCGCCGCCCCACCGCAGCTGCCTTGCCACGCCACCAAACCTCGTGTGCTCTGACCTCGCTCCACCCCTCCGACCCGTCCGGGTGAGTAGTATTCTCCTGTCTTTGTTTGTTGGACTCGCATGCAGCTCGGTTTTCTGGAACTTGGGCTTGTCTCCAGTTTTGAGGTGGATGTGTTCCTTCTTCGTGGTGGAGGGTAGACGCCGTGTGTCTACCTGCATCTCCGTCTTGGCCAGAAGCCTAGGTGTGTCTGCAGCACCTCTGAGAAGTCCGTTCAGAGGGCTTGTCTCTCCCAGGTTCTGACCCGCAACATACTTGAAACGTGGTCCTTGCCTTTACTCCCAGTCCTGGCCACCAGGCAACAGTGTGCAAGGCCCAGGTGCCATCCATGAGGCTGCCCCGCCTAGGGTGACACCTGTGGGTTAAGGTTTCCCCTCCCCTGAGATGCTTCAGGAGAGCGCTGAGTGGGTACGACATGTGTTTAAAGAACTGACGTTTTCCTGGAGGCAGGGAGCCGGATACGTGGGGTGGGTGTTTCGGGCAAAGGGCGACTGGAACAGGTCACGGCTGGGGTGGGAGATCAGGGAAGGGGCTGTGGGGCTGCGGTCGGGTGGCCAGAGCCCAGGCGCGGATGTTAGGACCATGGAAAGACTTGGGGAGGCGAAGCGAGATGTGCAGGCAGCGCTTCGCCCATCTCAGGGCATGTCGGAGGCCTCATGGGCCACTCCTGGCTGCGGTCACATCAGCACCGTGATCATAGCTTGATGTTCAAGTCAGGAGAGCGATGCTCCAAGACAGGGCGTGAAGCAGGTGTGGCTCTTAGTGAGTCCTGGGCCGCTGGTGGCGTCCACTGCGATCGGCTGGGAACAGGGGACCTTTTCGGAGCTGGCCTGGGGGCCAGGCGCTACTCTGTTCAGTCCCTGCCCCTGCACAGTGAGCAGCACCTGCCATGCACTCACTGTGAGGCAGGGGGCCGCCTCAATGGACCCCAGGATTCGTGAGGAGACAGAAGGGGAAGAGAGGCTGATGACAGCCATGCCCCCTTGTAAAGCCATTTTTGTTTGGAAAGTTCAGGAGGAAGGCCCAGGATTTGACAAGTTGGGAGGGAGCAGGTAGCCCGCACTCCCGCCGCCTTCCTCGGCAGTCTCTCAGATCGGGCAAGCCCGAGGTAGAAACAGCCCAGACCAGGCCGTTCAACACCACTTTTTCTAGAAAATCTGGTTTTTCTCCACAATAGAAATGTGGGAAGGATGAGCCTGGTGTCTCAGAAAAGCATGGGACTAACAGGCTCAGACGTGCTGGTGACTTTGGAGGGTCACAGAACCTCTTTGTGCTTTGCCTACACGTGGAGCATGGACCACAAGATCTGTGTCTCCCAGTTCATAGCCATGGAGGATGGAATAACATGGCATGAAGGCACAGAGAAAGAACTCGCCGATTCCAACCAGGGTGGGCTGCCTGGAGGAAGTGGCAATTTAGGTCAAATAGAAGTTGATGGACAGAGAAGAGGTGGAAGGACTGCACCCACAGGAAGAGCATGGGCACAGGCATAGAGTGTGTATAGCTGAACAGCTCTGCAGGTGCAGTTCAGGGGGCTGAAGTTGAGCAGGATCCATGCCAGCATGAGGACTTCAGAGCTGGCTGCTTAGGCACTGGGAGCCATAGAAGTATTGACAGAAAGGGATGGCCCCAGACCTCCCAGGTGGAAAAGGGGCAAAGAGAGTAGACCACAGACAGAGGTCCTGGGCCAGGGCAAGGGGCACAGAGAAGGGGACACCAGGAGCCTCACAGGACCTCCGCTTCAGGATGCAGCAAGCAATGGCCCAGGGAGCCCAGGTGGGGGGGTCATGCAGAGATGAGAAAGCTGGGGTCCTGGTGGGGCAGTGGCCAGGATGCCCTGCAGAGGGTCATGGTGTTTACACCCAGGTATCTGCCTGGTCAGAGTCAAGATGTCAGCACGTGTTAGCTACCCATAAATCCCAGAGTCTCCTCAGAGGCCAGGCCGGGGCGGGGGGCGGGGGGGAGACGCAGGACACTGTTGCCATTGGAACTTGTGGTCAGTGTGTCCATCGGTCCCCAAAAGGTAGAGGCAATATAGTGAGGATGCAGGAGGCAGGTCTAGTTCTTGGGCAGCGGGTGCTGCGGTGACTGGCTGTGTCCCTCCTCCCGTGCATGGCAGGGGCTCATCGTGTGGGGAGGGCAGCCGCCAGGTGCTCCAGGAGCGGCCTCAGCCAGCTCAGGTTCCACGTGACAGCCGAGGGGAAAAGCCACCTGTCAAAGGACCCTGACCCTCCTGCGAAGTTGGAGGCAATTTATCAGGGGCCGTAAACACTGGGAGATGGTTCAGGCCAGCCGCTTCACCTTGAGCTTCCCACCTGATGGAGCGTTTTTCTCTGAGCCTTGGGGTGCCCACCATCCCTTGAACACGCCAAGCAGGTTCCCACCTCAGGTGTCCTCCTTGCGTGCGGCACTGGCGTCTCCCTGAGAGGCCCCATTCCGCCCGGGCAGCCCACACCCTGGCCCTAGCCCTGTCCTCCCAGCTCGTGTTCTTCACGGCGCTTCCTGCGCCCTCAGCATAGACCTCGCCGGGGTCTCCGCCCCTCACAGCTGCAGGAGGGCAGACACGTGTCGCTCACAGCTGGGTCTCTAGCGCTTGCCACACACTGCCCCCCACTCCCAGGGCACTTGACGCGTAGCTGTAGGGTAGAGGGGGGTGGGGGATGGACAGATGGATACTTGGACAGATGCTGGATGGACGGAGGAACGAACGGACGCGTGGATGGATGTGAGAAGTGGGGGAAGGAGGGGAGGCCACCTGACCCGCAAGCACGTCTGCTCTCACTGCTCCGGGGTGCCGTGTTCACTCAGACCGGGCTGTGCCCCTCGGCACTATGGGCCCTCGGGGCCGGTGTCTGTTCCCCGTTGTGGGGGTGGCCTGTGTGTTGCTGGATGTTGACAGCATCCCAGGACAGGAGCAGCCACCCGAACTGCGATGACCAAAACCATCTCCAGATGCTGCCAGATGTCTCCCGGGTGGGGGTGAAGGGCCCCAGTTGCTGCTGGTTGTCTGCCACTGAGTGACACCATCGCTTGGAAAAAATGGTTCTCACAGCCCTGTCCCCAAGTCCCTGTGGAGACCAACCCCCAGGTGGCCCCTCACCTCTGGGGAGCCCCAATGAGAAACCACAGGCTTCGTTGCAGCCATTTATTCCGTCACACGTTCACAATTCAGCAGGAGGCCTGCCAAGCTCCTCTGGTTCCCCCGGGCCCAGCCGCCGGGGCAGGGCCTCCGGCGTCAGCCGGTCAGCAGCAGGGGCTGGCGCTCCTCGTCAGCCGCGTCGCCCGGAGGGAGTTCGTAAACGACGCACAGGGAAGAGTACAGGCAGCCCAGGAAGGACACCAGGCTGGCGAAGTACATCACGCCGCTGGCGCTGCCCACGGCCGAGGTCAGGGGCCCCAGCGCCAGCGAGACCAGAATCTGGGCCAGGAAGTACTGGCAGCTGAGCAGGGAGATGTCCACGCCCATGCCACGCCGCGTGCCGTCCGCGCTGGACCCTGCAAACTGACCCAGCGGAGGGACCGTCAGCGGCTCGGGGTTCCGCCAGGAGTTGAGTGACACGTGTGCTCAGAGGGCTGATGACCGTGCAAAGAATCCATGACTCATGACTCACAGGCCCCGGGCAGCGACACTGTCCCCGATGGACGGTCTCGTCCTTTCTCCTTCACTCCCACCTAAAAGCACGTGCTCCGCAGCCTCTCAGCTGTGATGCGGGTCTCACACTGAAATCCCCCGTCTCAGTCCCCAGCTGCCTGGCCACTGGCTTCAGAATTCCTTGTGCCTCCAGTCCGGCCACCTCCCCCCAACCTGCCACCCCACCCACCACAGCCCCCTGGGCGTGGGGGGGACTGTCCCTCTCAGCCGGGGACGGACGTGTGTGACGGCGGGGGCGGGGGGCAGCGGGGGCCCTGGCTCTGCTCCCCAGCTCAGGCCACCTCGCCCAGCAGCCACCTCTGGGACGCTGCTGAAGCCCTCCCTGGGGAAGGCTGGTCCCCGCAGCACCTGCGGTGAACGGGCCCAAGCTGTACCCTGAGGAGAATTCAGCTCCCAGGGACGCCCTGCAGCGGGGAGGCTGCCCGTTAGCCCTGAACCAGCCGCCCAAGGAAGACGGACAGGGGTGTGAGCGTCCAGAAGGCTCTGCAGGCGATAGGAGGCTGAGCCTCCTGGTCACCTCTGACCAAGTGCTGTCGGGCGGCCTGTGGCCCTGTCTGCCCCTCCAGTGCACAGGGCAGCCCTTCTCCAAGAAGCGGCACATCCTGTAACCCAGCGAAGGGTCTCAGGGCTGCAGGGAAATGACAAGCGGGAAGGAGACCACGGCAGCACCGGTGAGCAGGAGTGGCAGCCCAAGTCCCCTGGTCCCTCGGGTGCGCCTGGCCCAGGCCCTGGCTGCCCTAGGACGGCTGGCGAGAGGCACAGGGGAGCCTGCATGGCTCACGGGTGGTCACAGCCTCAGCCCCACCAGGGGACACAGGCAGCCCTCCCCCGGCCACTCGGCGCGAGGTTTGCTGCGGGCAGAGGGAAGGCCGGGAGGGCCTGTCACCACCACCCAGTGCGGCAAGGTCAGGCCCCAGGCCGACCTGACTTCCCATCAAAACCCCAAACCCCTTGAGCCTGGGGGAGGCGACCAAAGCCCAGAACTAAAGGGGGTGCGAGAGACGCTCAGTTATCCAGGTGACCTGCACCCAGCCAACGCCCAGACCCGGGGAGCCGGGGTCGGGAAGTAGCTTGCGGTTGTGGGGGGCTGGGGGTGCAGGGGACCGGAGGGTGCGGGTTTCATTGGAGGTCACGCACCTTGTGAGTGCGGGTGGCCCGAGCAGGCCCACAGTGGCGAGTCCGTGAGTCTGTTCTTGTATTACTATTTATTAATCACGGAGTGATTTTCCACACGAGCAGCCCTGAAGCTGCTTATGCCCGCCCTGTGCCCTAGCCCCGCTCACGGTCCCCTGAAATGGGCGAGCCGCACGGTGAGTTCGCTCCCAGGTCGAGGCAAACCCAGGCTGAGCCAAGAACCAGGCCTTTGTATAAAGACGGGGCCCTGGTCCTGAGCTTCCCTCCGCCCCGGCCCGCTGTGACCTGGCCCCAGGTGGCCCTGTCATCCCTGTCATCGGCCGCTCAAGTTCTGATGTGTGTGTGCGGCGTGAATGTGGGGCGTTAATTCTTGCTTTTAGAAATACTGCCTTAACATGTTATTGATCCTGATGGTCGGGCTTTTTTGTGCCCAAGGTGAGGGTCTGGCTCTCCTCCCTCCAGGCCCTGTGCACAGACGTGACCCCAAAGCCTGATAGAGGGGGTGCTGGGGGTGGGTCTCCCCTGCCAGCCCCCGTCCCTGCTGCCACCGTCCTGATGTTGGAGGGGCCCTGCGTCCCCCTTGCACACCAGCCTCAGACGGCAGGGAGCGGGCGTTTCCCAGGGAGGCCTCCCAAGGGTGGGGGTGTGGAGCCCACAGGCGGGCCACCTACCTTCTTGCTGTGGTAGTAGTCGCACAGCAGCGAATAGGGCAGGGTGCACAGCGTGGAAAACAAGATCCCGTAGGTCACGCACAGGGACAGAATCACGTACAGGTTCCTGGACAGCGTGGCGAGCCCGGTCCCCAGGCCAAAGGCCAGGTAGGCAACGAAGTACAGGGTGCGGACGCTGAGGTGTTCTTCCAGCTTCTCCAGGATGGCTGCAGGCGGACAAGAGGGTGAGGACAGTCCGGGGCCACCCCCTGGGCTGACCCTCGGGCTGGCTGGGGTGTGAACCCCTGACCGGCAGCTTGATCGGCACGTGGGCTCAGGAGCTGTGCGTGGCCCCCACGTGCTGCTGCAGGTGAAGGGCTGTTGGGGTTGAAATCCCAGAGGTTGGGGAACGTAGGGTTCCCAGCGGGAGCCCGTGTCCCCACGCAGATCCCAGCACTGCCTCTCCTGCAAGGAGGGCACCAGCGGCACGTGGCCCAGCCAGCCGGGGGCCCTGCAAGGGCACAGTTGTCACCTCCGGGCAACACTGCCTCCTGGGGTCAGTGGGGGGGAGTGCCCCCCCACCCTGCTGTCAGGAGCTTCGGGGATCTGCACTCCCACCTGAGAGCGGAGGGTGCTTCCAGCACAGCCCTGGACCCCACCACAGCCCCGTGCTGTCCCGGGGCCGGAACACACTGAGATGCCGGCAGAGGAAACAAAATGGGTCTGCAGACGCGGGGTCCACGCCTGTGTTTGTACCCCAGCAGCTAAAAAAGGTTTTCGTTCTTTCACACAGTTTTTTTTTTTTTAATGAAAAGAAGATGAGTATTTTGTGTCACGTAAACATGATACGAAATTCAGATTCCTGCGAACATAAGATGGGTGGAGTTGGCCTGTTGGCCACGGGCTCACGGGCGGACCAGTGTGCGAGTCGCCCGCTGCCAGCCTGACCCTCTGGTGGCACCCGCGCCCACAAAAACGCACGTGGTTTCTCCTGGGTCACCCCACTCACCCTTGATTACGGGCCCGACCCTCTGCCCAGCGGCTTACTTGGGCCTGGACGTACACCCGGCCCCGACCAGCCCACCCTGCCACCCGGTACAGAGCAGCACCCCACCGGCCCCCGACAGGCTGCTGAATGACTGAAGGTGACAATGCGAGGACACCCCGCACACCCCGCACACCCGACCTGAGGCTCCGAGGGCTCCCGGCGCGTGTGCGGCCCGCGGGTACCTGAGTAGAAGGCGGCGCTGAAGGCGTAGATGCACATGCCCCAGCAGCCCATGGTGACGCCGCTGTTGTACTTCTGGTACTCCTCCGAGGCGTGCGGGGCGGCGGGGTCTCCCTGGAACACCACCTCGCCCATGAAGTCCGTGTAGAAGAGCAGCACCCCCTCGAAGGAGAGCCAGCCTGGGGGGCAGAGGGCCGTGAGCGCTGGCCGGGGCCAGCTTGACCGACTCCCAGAGGAAACGTGCCGGTGCCGGACCCCGCGGGAAGCACCGGGAGGCTCTCCACCCAGAGGTGGCCACCTGTTGACACTGGAGGTTTCCTGGGGGCCTTGTTGACAGCAAACACCCTCATAAACACAGGCTGTCGCGCGAAGGTCCCGTATGCTGTTCTCCCTCTGGATGTGGTTGCTTGGGGACCACTGAGCCTCCCCTTCCCTCTGAGACAAGGACATGCCGGGGAGGCTCCAGCCGCGGGCAGAAAGGGGGCCCTGAACCAGGAGGGTACGTAAGGCGGCGCCAGCGTAGCTACAGATCCAATCTGCTGTGTTGCCAAGAAGACGTAGCGATCCCCACCCCCCGAATTCTCTGCCAGTTTCTCCTTTGGTTTGGGGACGGGGTGGAACCCAGTGATTATCATGCACGACTCCCTGGGCCATTGAATCCCCGGAAACAGCCCCGTTTTCATGGCGACGGACCATCTCCCGTGTGAGCGCACCTCACCTGCTCGGCCATACCCTCCCGGGGTGGGGTGGCCCTACCCCCCCCCACTCCCGTCCTGGGCTCCGACAGGTCACACTGGGATAAATGCTGACATATATTCCCGGTAAAATCTCGGATATGTCCTCCCATCGCATGCCATCAACGTTCTGGATGTTTTTAAGATTCTTGCGTGTTGGCACAATGCCTCCTAGAAAGTCATTCTGATTTATACCCTACGGGGGGTTTGAGGGGCTCCGGTCATCTCAAATGCTTAATCGCCCGCGGTGATCCGTGACCTGACGGCGGAGAAATACCAAGTGGGATGAGTGCGAGCCAGGGCTTTTCCATAATCATTCGAAGACCAGGCCTTGTGGCTGTAAGACCAGCACTGGACATGGGGGCACAGGTGTCTGTCCCAACTCAGTGAGCCTCAAACTGGCCCAAGACACCAGTCCCGCCAAGGGGAAAGGGACGTCTGTCACCTCACAGTGAGTCATCCGAGTCTTGGGTAATGAGGTTTGGGCATCGAAGACCCAGGCGTCTGGTCTCTGGCCTGAACACCTGCTTCAGTCCCAGCTGCCTGGGGGCCCCGCACCCTGTCCTGCCTTTGGTGGGAGCTAAATGGACCCAGTGGGGAGGCATCCTGGAAGGCTGACAGGGGCAAGACCCCTGGGGCAGGCACCCTGGCCCCACCATGCGCCGTGACCCCAGCCGGGACAGGGACACCGGGGAGCTTACCCAGGAAGTGGTTGACACACAGGTTCCGCAGCGCCTTGGGCATGTGGCAGATGGTGGCACAGAGGTGCCTCAGGGACAGGGGCTGCCCCGAGGGCTCGCTGGAGCCCATCAGCTCGCTTTCGTACTTCACGCCATTCAGTAAGATGTTCGCCACCTGGGAAGGGAGCCCCCAAAGCCCCTGTCAGAGCCCGGAACCTGCTGACCCAGAGGCACAAACTCAGATGGAGGGCCGTGCAGATTTGTCCTCCCGGGTGGCGCTCACAACAAGAGCCCCCGGGGGTGGAACTACGTCTGCACTTGGGCCCTGAGACTCAGCTCCATCCGCAGGGAGTCAGTCACTGGCCAAGTGTGAAACACACGTGACCTAAACGACACATGGGTCTGGTCGCACCCAGGCTTTGTCAAGTCCCTCCTTTTCCATAAAGTGCAAGAGCCTGATTTCACGCAACAGCGGAACCTGTCCACACCTCCCTCCGCACAGGTGGGACTCCTGTCTACACAGCGGGTCAGGGCCAAGTGGGCACACAGAGTGGGGACCCACTTCCCGGCCCAGCAACGGCCTGTGTGCGTCCGGCCACCCCCACTGCCAGCGGAGTGGGAACCGGACCGAGCAGGGGCTACACTGCTTTCTGGGGCTCACAAGTGACATTCCGTCAGCAAAGTGGCCCTGCTGAGGCGCCTCAGGCCACCACGGCTGCCCAGCTGGTGACCCGGGCATCAAGAGGAGACCTGTGCGTGTCAGCACCGAACCCCGGTGGGAGGGGGAGAGAAAGGAGACGGCCCTTGGGGCTGGGTCGCCGTCAGCCGCTGTCCGGAAGGAAGGAGGGCGGCAACATCGCCCCTGCGGCCCCACCTGAGCGCAGGGCTTTTACTGTCCTCCAAGAACCGATTCAAAAGTCACGCTACGTCAAGAATAAAACAAATGGTAAAGGATTAAAAGGAGATTGTCCACCATACAAAGAGGTTGAGTTCAGACTTTCAACCAATGACCTGGAGGTAGGAGCCAGTTTGGATTTGGGGGACAGGACTTCAAGGATGCGGAAGCCGTGGCCAGGGCGTGGCGCGCGCAGAACGCTGCCTGCTGAGGCGAGAACCCGACCTCCTCGCTCTGACTCAGTAACTTCTGGCTCCTCCAACCCTTCCAGACCTGAGCTCCTGTGGAGGCCACAGCAGCCTCAGTCCCGCCCGCGAGGTCAGGCACACACCTGGTGACATCCTTCCTGTACTCAAGGTGACAGTCACGCTCAAGAGGTGGTGGGAACAGCACTGGGACCGCTGGCCGCAGTGCACTGGAGGGACACAACAGCCATGCTGAAGAACTTCACAATGAAGAGAAAATGACACCTCTGAGTGTCTCTAGGGCACTTTCCATGAAATCAGGAGCTTTCCCAGGCACGGAGGAGGGCACCTGACGGAAGACCCAGCTGTCCAGGGGTCTATGTGGGGTCTGCTCCATGGGGAGACACAGCCCTTGTGCACTGGCCCTCGGACCTGCTACCCTGGGGGGGGGGGGGGCCCAAGAAGCTGGAAAAGGGTTTCAGAGGCTCAGGACACTCCTGGGTCTCATTGCAATTCCCTCCCCCTGGGACCTGAAGGCAGGGGCCACAGGGCTATGGCATCGACCTTCAAGAAGAGAGGGGCCTCTCTTTCATCTTTGAGACCAGGCCCACAAAGCTGCTGCAATCCCTCATGTCAGTTTGCAGCCTTTCAGCCAAGCCTGCAGGCACTACCTGTGATGCAAGCCGCCTTCCGGAAGGTTCTTGGCCTTCACAGAACGTGCTGCGCTCTGCTCCTCCCCGCCCGGCGCCTGGCGGCCCCTGGGGTGTCAGCTAAGGTGAGCCCCAAGGGTGGGACAGGGCAGGGGGCCCAGGAGCGCCCACCAGGGTTCCCCTCCGGTTCTGTCTTTTCAGGAAGATGGTGGCCCACATGGGCTGCGGACATGAGGGGAAAATGCCAGAAACCACTGCAATGCACACGGTGACGTAACGCAGCGGTGTTGGGAAGAGCCCTCCCTTCTGTCGAAAGCGCCTGCACCCCGAGCTGCAGCTCCAGCTCCCGCGGGGCCCCAATTCTGCCCTAGACACAAAGGTGCCTGACCCTTGTCCCTCCAGATGGAAGTCCCTCCGCTGCCCCAGGATGGCGGGGAACTTCTTTCCAGACCAACAACCCCCCTTTGTCACCTAACTGGTGAGGGAGGACACCCCACGGTGCCCTCCGGTCCCCCGTTCGCTTTTTACCTGTTGGCTGAAGGTCACGTTCCTTCTCTTGCTGACGTCCGGGCCCCCGGCCCCAGCCGCGTCCGGGAGGGCCAAGGTCTGCGGTCTCTTCAGGATCCCGGTCGAGCGCGGCTTGGAGGTGTCCAGGGAGCCCACCCTCAGGACGTCCCCATCGTAGCCAGTCACCAGGGCCCCCTCCGGCCTCTCTCCGAGGCCGCAGTCCTGGCGGTAGAAGCTGTCGGGGGCCCGGGGGAAGCTGACGCTGACGGCCGGCCTCGGGACGCTGCCCGGGACGGCCAGGTAGGTGTCCTGGCTGCCGGTGAAGCAGTCGATGAGGACGCTGTCGATGTTGGAGGTGGCGAAAGACGAGGCGAAGGCGCTGAGCCCCGACGGGGAGCTGTCCCTGCTGAGGAAGCTGCCGTACTTGGGCGTGAGGGGGCTGAGCGGGGAGATGGGGCTGGAGAAGCTGGCGTACAGGCCGCTGTCCGAGTGGCAGGTGTCGCCAGTGTCCTCCTGGCCCGGGACGGGCGGGGAGGGCGGCAGCGGGAGGCTGGGGCTCTTCATGGCCGGCTTCTTCTCGCCTGGGGGCCGCAGGGGCCTTTCCGGGATGCTGACCAGCGTCAGGATGGTGGTGACGCTCAGGACGACCGCGGTGAAGATGGAAATGACCCGCAGCTGCCCACCCAGGGCTCTCCCGAAGCTGGTCCTGTCCCAGTGGATGCCCCCCACCACGTACCCGAAGCCGCCTCCGAGCCCTGGAGAGAGTGGGGGTCGGAAGGAGGTTCGGGGTCTCACTCACGGGCTGACCCACTCCCAAGACCCAGGTGTATCATCATCTCCTCCCTGCCCCCAAATCAATAAGCAGGTCCTCTGGTGAGGATTAAAAAATAAATAAACCAAACATCAACAACAACAATAAAACGTCCAATTCAAAAATGGGCAAAGGGGCCCTGGCTGGTGGCTCAGTGGATAAGGTGCCGGCCTGAGAACCCAAAGGTCGCAGGTTCGATTCCCAGCCAGGGCACATAACCAGGTTGCAAGCCAGGTCTCCAGCCAGGTCCGTAGCTGGAGGCAGGGGAAAGGCAACCATACATGGATGTCTCTCTCCCTCTCTGCCTCTCTCCTAAAATAAATAAACAAATAAAATCTTAAAAAATAAATACAGAAAATAAAATAAAGAGTTACTATATGATCCAGAGATCCCATTTGCAGGCATCTCCCCCAAAGAACTGAAAATAGGGTCTCAGAGAGATATTCACACACCCATGTTCATGGCAGCATTATTCACAGTGGCTAAAGGGCGGGAGGGGGGACCTGAATGCCCACGCAGGTAAATGGATGAGCGAAATGTGGTCCGTACACAACGGAATGTTGTTCAGCCTTAAAAAGGAGGGAAATTCTCACACAGGCTTACAACCTGGATGGACCTCAAGGACAATCTGCCACGTGAAATGAGCCAGTCAAGCCATGGCTGGTGGCACAGTGGATAAGGCACTGGCCTGTGAACCCGAAGGTTGCTGGTTCCATCTCCAGCCAGGTCCCCAGCTGGAGGCAGGTGAAAGGCAACCATACATTGATGTTTCTCTCCCTTTCTTCCTCCCTCCCTGCCCTTCTCTCTAAAAATAATGAATAAAAAAATTTTTTAAAGAAATGAGCCAGTTACAAAAAGACAAGTACCAACGTGAGCCCACTTATCAGGAAGGGCGGGAGAAGAAACTTTGGAATGGTTACGGAGTTTCAGATTTACAAGCCGAAGGGTGTTCTGAGCTGAATAGCACCGGCGGAACAATGTGAATGTATTTCATACCACTGAACTGTGTGCTTGAAAACAGCTACAATGGTCCTGGCTGGTGTGGCTTGATGGGTTGAGCGCCAGCCTGAGACTAAAGGGTCACAGGTTCGACTCCCCGTCAGGGCACGTGCCTGGGTTGCCGCCAGATCTCCAATTGGGGGTGAGTGAGAGGCAACCACACATTGATGTTTCTTTCCCTCTTTCTCCCTCCCTTCCCTTCTCTCTAAAAACCAATGAGTAAAATCGTTTTTTTTAATGGCTAAGATGAGCCCTGGCCTGGTGGCTCAGTTGGCTGGAGGGTCATCCTCTACACCAACGGTCACAGGGTCAAACCCTAGTCGGGACTCGCACGGGAAGCGACCAATCTACGTGTCTCTCTCTCACACATCACGGTTTCCCTTCCTCCCGTTCTCTCTCTCTCAAATCAGTAAGCATATTCCTGGGTGGGGATTAAAAAATGGCTAAGGTGGTACATTTTTATGTTGTGTGTATTTTTTTTTTTTTTAAGATTTTGTTTCATTATTTTTAGAAAGAGGGGAAGGGAGAGAGGGAGAGAGACATCAATGCATGGCTGCGTTTCACCTGCCTCCGGCCACAGACCTGAGTGGAGACCTGGTCCGCAACCTGGCCCTTTGCCCTGGCTGGGGAATCGAACCCGCGACCCCCGGGTTCGCAGGCTGGCGCCTTATCCACTGTGCTACCAGCCAGGGCTGTTGTGTGTATTTTAACGTACACGCAAAAAGAAAAGAAACAACCCAGAAGTGTATACAGTAAAAAAACAAACAGGTCCAGCCTGCTAAGAGTTTTTGTATAGGAATGCTAGAGGCATTGCTTTTATGTGAATTTTATGTTTTAATATTTAAAGGTTTGTCTTATTCTCGTTAGCGAGAGACGATGCTGATGTGAGAGAGAAACACTGATCAGCTGCCTCCCGTGGGCACCCCGATGTGGGACTGAGCCCACAACCCAGACACGTGCCCTGACTGGGAATCAAACCAGTGACCTCTTTGTTACGGGACAACCCTCCAACCAACGGTCATGCCAGCCAGGGCTATATAAGACTTTTATATCATCTTTACATATGAAGTTTATATCATACTGAATTCTCAGCGTGTGGCAATTAATTCCCGCGTGGCGTTCACATGGACAGGGACAGAGGTGAGGCAACCGGCGGGCGTCCTGACCCTGCACACCTGTGTTTACCGCTCCTGACTCTGACAGGAACGTTTCTCATGTTTGCCATTGGGCACAACACGGATGTGTGCGCGCCTATCTCCGTGGGTGACACACACACACGGTGGAGTCTCACTATCCTCGGATTCTGTGTTTGCAAACTTACCTCTGCACTAAGGCTGACAGGTCACCCAGTTGAAATACCAACCCCGACACATTTCACGCGGCCAGGATTTTGGGCCTTCCCGCCCGCACAGCCCCTGCTGGGGTGTGGAAGGTGCTCTGGTGCCAGCTGCCCGACTCTCAATAACCATCCTTTTCAAAGCCCACATGCGGGTGACGGCACCGGTTCAAACAGCCGCCAGGTTTCAGCAGGAACACACGAAACAAGGTTCGGTATAAACCAGCTGAAGAACGTGGGACCCCGGGTAGGCAGGCACCGACCCCCGTACCTGTCCTGGGGACCAGGACCCAGGGTCGGCCCACCTGAGGGCCGTGGAGACATTGTAGGACGTTAACTACAGAAATAACAGGAAAGAGCTACGGACAACGCTGTCTGTCTACATCAATGCGGGTTATTGTTGGCATCTACTGTTGGACGTTCACATCTGCAATCGCTTCAGCGTTCACCCACGTATCGGAATCGTATCGGCCCGCGCTTTCAATCGGAACGTGAGGCAGGGACGGGCAGGGGTGCCGGGGGCAGGCCGCAGCCTGGGCGCAGACTCACCCGCCAGCAGCGCGTGGATGTTCAGGCCCCGGTCCTGGTCCACGGGGCCACACACGTCCATCATGTACGCGTGGCTGGGGTTGTCGGCCGAGTCAGCGCTGAAGTCCATCAGCACCGCCCCGCACACGGTGAGCGCGATGCCCAGCTTGTGGTCGGTGGCCGTGTCAGCCAGCGCCGAGCCGATGTCCCTGCCGTTGAGCAGGAGCGAGAGGCCCAGCAGCGCCCCTGAGGACAGAGAGGCACAGTCACCCCGGGAATGCGGGCAGCAGCCGGCACCCCGAGTCTAGAATCTTCAGGGCCCCGGGAATTCCTTTCGAACCAAAAGTCCCCTGCGGACTCAACAAGCGTGTTCTTGACCTTGGACCAGGGTTTTCCTAGGGGCCAGCAGTGCAGGAATGACATGGGCATGATTAACCCTTGGTAAAGATGGCCAAAGTGATCGATTCTCACAGGTGACTCCGGCCAGGTTGGGGCGCTCCCTGCCACCATGCCGGTGGAAGTATCTGGGCAATTGCTATGGTCAACACTCTCTTAGAGTTTCCTTAGCGAAAGCAGTGGGACCTTTTTTTATTTTTCCACTTGATTTCAATTCCAAAACAACAGACCTATAGCCAGGACAAGAATGAAAGGGCGTCTCCGTCCAAACCTTGAAGTACATCGGTCACTCCAGGCACCCAAGAGTGGCTGCAGTAGGAATCCTGGAACAGAGCGGGCCCGTGGTCACTGGGGGGGCCCCACGGCACACAGGGACAAACACATTCCAGAAACACCTGCCCTGAAACATGCCCAGGGCATCAAAAACGGAAGAGGATGGAACGCGGAGTCAGCAATAAAACCCGACGCTAGAAAACAAATGACAAACACACCCCTGGATTCACTCAGCTTCGTACATGTTCTGCGTGGGCCCCTTTAAGGCGCTAAGCAGCCCTGATATTGGGGTGCCAGAAATCCCAGGACTCCCCAGCCGCCCTGCATCAAGCGTCACAGCGCAGGATGGGGCTCGTCCTGGGGGGGACGCTAATTCCCTGTTCTGTAATCCGGTTTGGACAAAGTCACCTAAAGTGGGGGCGATGACCGACCGGCGACATGGGGTTTTCTTACCGCCCCTGCTAATGAGCAGAGCTGAGCTCTTGCTCCTCCCACGCGCACCTTCACCCCAGGCTCCGGGGGTCCCGGGTCCGAGGCCTCCCCCCGCCGGGCCCGGGGCTGCGCGGCTCACCCAGGACGGGGCTGATGAACCACACCAGGCTGTAGAGCTGCGCCGGGAGGCCCATCTGCAGCAGCACGGGAGTCACGTACGCTGTCTCCATGGCGTAGCTGAACTCGATGCCAAAGAGGATGCAGCCGTTGAAGAGCAGCTCCCGGAAGGACCTCTGGGGGTGCAGGTCCCCAAAGTCCACCAGCTCAATGGGACACGGGGTGTTGGGGGGCGGGGGCGGGGAGGGGCGAATGCTCTTTCTCCTCTTGGGGTGTCGCTTGAAGTTGTTGGCCCGGTGGCTGATGTGCCGGGTCACAGAGCCCCCGTAGCCCGAGATCGGAGACCTCCAGAAGTCCTGAGGGGCCAGGCTGGGGAAGAGGGCCTCTCCCGGAGGGGGGCAGCTCGCCGGGGGAATCATCGCAGCGGGGGCCGGTGGGAGTTCCTGCCGGGAAAGCCCGTTCGGAAGCCGACGGTCACTCACTGGGGCCGCCACCTCGCGAGCCAGCATCTCGGGTAGCTCTCCCACCCCCTCTCCTGGCTGGCACCCCCCTGCCCTCTTCATTTGGGAAAAGTTGGGTCACATGGAGGAGCCCTTAGAGCCACACTGTGCCCCTCAGAGTAGAGCCACTGCTTACGGGTGGTGTCGCCCAGTCTCCGTCTCCAATCAACGCAGCTCAGAGACCGAGTGGGATGCTGGCTCCCTGCTCAGAGGGAGGCCGGCGGGCCCCTCGGGTCCCCGCGCTCAAACTCAAGGGGACTCTTCCCCAAACAGGTGTCGAGCTGCTGGGGGTGTCAGACAATACCCCCCTAAGTGGGGAGCAGCTGAGATCCCTCCAGACACCACCCTATTTCACAACCTGCGACCCATGTCCAGGGCCAAGCGTGCCCTTCCGCACAGGAGAGCAGGGAGGGGGAGACAGGCATGGACAGGAGCCACCAGGATGGGGGCACAGTGGCCACCTCCCCTAGCACTTATCTGCACTCTTCACAGCAGGCCCAGGACTGGCCTAAAAGCAGCTGAATGAGTTTCATTCAAGTTTTTTTATACGTAGCATCAATTGAACAAGTGAATTTTCAGTTAAGTCAGAACTGAGGCTCTTCGAGGGCTTACAATGGCTCTTTTTAAAGAAATAAACCAAATGGGCATCCTCTCACCCATCCACGTCCACCCACCCCCACTCACTCACCTACCCATTTACCCTTCACCCTCCCACCCACCGTTCTCCCGCCTCGCCGAGTGCTGCGTACAAAGACACTGAGTTCACAGAGGTAAACGCAGGAGCAGGGGAAGGGAGGGAGTCCCTCATGTAAAGATCATGTGCAAGGTTTGGGCTCCATGGCGGAGTGCTGAGAGATGAAGCCATCAGGAAGAGATTAGCTGGCCACAAGAGGCCTTGGTGACTTGCTGGGAGATGGCTGTCACACCGGAAATGACAGGGATTGACACAGCCAGAGGCTCAGCCTGCTCTCCCTCCTATAAATGGCTTATCTTGTGACCTGAGAGAAATCCCTGCCCTTGGCTGAAACAGGAACAGATGTACCTAAGAACTATGCAGACAAGCAATACTTCATTAAAAATATAACTCATCCCATCCTTGTTGCAAAAAAAAAAAAAACAAAAAAAAAACCCAACAACAAAAAACCAAAAAACAACAACAAAAGTATAGCTCATAGAGGAAGACTAAACCAAGATTTAACAACTGGTAAAGCTAAACACCTTATGCTCCCCCTGGTCTAGCTCAGGACCTTGTACATACATAGTAAACACTTCAGAAAACTCTATCCTTGGCTAGTTTTGCCCTCAAAAATCCGGATGCTGTTAGCATTCCTGCAGCTTCTTTCATTAGGAATGAACACGGCGAGCTTTCTCCTTCAACTTCGCAGGGAGACGGGAGCACAGGTGCGGGAGAACCTGTCCGGCGCACACCTGCCCCATCGCCGCCCCAGGGGCTGACTCCCTGCCTCTCCACCTGCCTCTCATTGGCATTTTCATCCCCCTGTAGAGTGACCTCAGGGCACCCACCTTAGAAACTGTCCCTTCCATTTTGGAAGGAAGAACCAAGAGCCCACTTTGGAAGAATTTTAGCTTTAAGCTTTAATTCTGTGGTGGAAGCCTGCTGGGGAAAGGGGGTCTTTTAGACCCGCTTGAAGAGAAGAGGCACCATGCCCAGCCGCAGAGCGCAGGCCGCGGCGGGTCCTAGCGCCAGGGCGGCCTCCCCATGTGCACAGAATGAAGCCTGCGCTCGGACGTCTTCGCCAAGGTTCACCTTCGGACTTGGGGGGTCAGCATCACCATTTTTATCTGCAAGCTACATGCTATTACAAGCCGTGCAGGAAAGGTTATTCTAAGAGAACTGTTTAAAACTGGTTTTTGAATGTTACAACAAATGCACGCGACGTTTAAAGTAAGGAAATAGACTTTTAATACACTGATGTGAAGATTCCCCTGATCATACTCGATGACCATTTTGTTCAGTCCAAGAAAAGAAATTTGCGCGGATGGCTGCCCCCCTCCCCCTGTGCTTCTAGAGCACAGAGGGTGTTTCTAGCAACAAGTCCCCCAGACTACGTCATGGGAAGACTCAGCAGCAAATGATCAATACGAATAAACAACGCGCATGTACCTGGACTGCTGAAAAGTATCCTGCTATGGGCCAAACTCACTTTATTTCTTTCTCTTGGCTATGGGACCAGGCTTCCCGACATGGGGTCCCGGGGGCACATCCTCACCCACTCTTCCTCCTACCAGTTCTCCCGGTTAACACTTCCAGGGAACCCCTGGGGCAATCAAGGGCCCTGTGGCCTTGCAGGCAGAACTTGAGCAATCTGGTCACCGAATCTGGCCTCTACCTAGGAGCCCTGGGTTCCATCAGCACCTGACGCTGCTTCCTATGAAGCCGAAAACCGCCAACAAACATGGAGGTGACCCAGCGACATCTGAGAAGTGACTGATTGATTGTGGGGGCAGAGGGAACGCTGCGCCATCGGCCTCCTGTTTCAATCTCAGCTTGTCACCCTTCGCCAAAAGCAAGGCCCCTGGCGATCCACCTAACCCTGGGGGGCCGGAAGAGGTGAACCAGCCCCGCGGCCTTCAGAGGGCTCGCCCTCCAGGAGAAGCGGGCAGGGAGCCGGGAGCTGACGACACCTGCCCAGGTGACTCGGAACAGGCCTCAGGCACCAATAAGCATAAGCCAGGCGGGCGGGGGGCGAACCGCAGGGCGGGCGCTGCTTCCCAGCCAGGGAGACATCCGCGTCCCCGCCCCGACGGGGCAGAGGGGTCCGGGGGTCTCCGTTTACAATGTAACCGGGCAGACACTCAAGAAGAACAAAGGTCTCCGTGCCGACCTCTGCCCCAGCCTGGGCGCTCGGCTCACCCCGGGCCTAAGCCGCCTCCCTCCGCGCAGCGGCCAGCGGCGCAGCGCAGGGCGCGGCGGAACCCGTGGTACCTGTGGTGCGAGCCAGGAGGCATCCCTTCCCGAGGCCCGGCTCCTGCCTGCCCCGCGCGCAGCCCGCCCGCCGCCGCCGCCGCCGCATCACCCGCGGGGCGGGGCCGTGACGTCACGGCTGCATCCCCGCGCCGCCGGCATCCGCAGAGCATCCTTAAAGCGGCCCCGCGCGCGCGGAGGCCTGGACCTCGCTCGCCCGCGGGTCCCCTCCAGCCGCACGAAAGCCCAGGAACAGGCCCCTGTGGCCGCCGGGGTCGGGGGCATGCGAACCAGGCAGAGCCCCTTTCTCTATTAAAAAGGAAAAATGGTCCTGGCTGGTGTCACAGTAGATAAGGCGCCCGCCTGCGAACCAAAGGTCGCTGGTTCGATTCCCAGCCAGGGCACATAACCAGGTTGCAAGTCAGGTCTCCAGCCAGGTCCGTAGCTGGAGGCAGGTGAAAGGCAACCCCACATTGATGTCTCTCCCCCTCTCCGCCTCCCTCCCTTCATCTCTCTCTAAAAATGTTTTAAAAATCTTTTTAAAAAAGGAAGAATGAAGAATGTATTTTACGACTGTGTCGGTCTACGCTGAATATATTAATACTCTATGTCAACAATTCCCCCTCGCCTAAGAGGTCTCTCTCTTTTTTTTTCATTCTGATTCGAAAAGAAATGAACTTTCATGGCTCCTTACAAGCGCTGGGTGTGCTGGTCGCCGCGGCCACCTGGAGGCCGGTGGCCCTGTGTCCGCTGCCAGCTCAGGTGCTCACCCATTCAACCCATGTGCCAGGGGCCACTCTGTGACAGACGCCAGTCTAGGGACTGGGGTTATGGCAACCAGCGAAAGAGGGGAAGGTTCCTGCCCCAGGGGCGTGGCATTACAGGGAGGAAAAGATACATTAAAAAGACAAATAACATCAACAAGTAAGATGCCAGAAGGAGCTCAGGGGCGTGGTGCTGGTGGTCGGGGTGCTGTCACAGTGTTTAAAATAGGGTTGCTCCCCTGGCTGGTGGCACAGTGGATAAGGTGCCGGCCTGCGATCCCAAAGGTCACTGGTTCGATTCCCAGCCAGGGCACATAACCAGGTTACAAGCCAGGTCTCCAGCCAGGTCTGTGACTAGAGGCAGATGAAAGGCAACCACACATTGATGTTTCCCTCTCTGCCTTTCTCCCGTCCACTCCCTCTAAAAATAATAAAATCTTTAAAATAATAATAATAATAAATAAATAAAATAGGGTTGCTGCTGAGTCCTCAGCTAGAAGGCGACCTTTGAAGAAGGACTTGCAGGAGGTAAGGTTGTAACAGGACTCCGTTTTCATGGGCCCGTTTTTGCCCGCTGCCAAAAAAAAAAACTCTTTAATAACAGAGTTTGGTGAAAAGGAAACGTATTTTATTTGTCTGAAGGATCTAAAAATTTAGATTAAAGGTGCAATTCTGCTGTTCAGTTCCCCTCCCTTTAAGAGCACCCAAAATATACAGTCCTGCCAATCAGGATAGTTTTAAAATAGACAAGCAAGAGGTACCATCTCTCAGAAACACAACAGTTCACAGTTTAGCATTCCAGTTATACATTTGAAGTTCCTGGCTGCTGCTGTACTCGATTAGGGGCGGATCTTGTGCACACTCCCGGACTCTTACACCGCAGGTCATTTCCTACCTCTGAGCAAGTTGCGTGTCTCCCTTCACCCCCCACCCCACCCCCCAAGCCAGGTGAGTTCTTTCCTGTTCCTCAGGCCGAGGGTCTGCAGGTCTATCCAGGAGAGAGAGAGAGAGGTAGAGTGAGATTGATGGCTGCTGCTCTATTTTTATTATTTTTAAAGACTTTATTCATTAGTTTTAAAGAGAAGGGCAGGGAGGGAGGCAGAGAGGGAGAGAAACATCACTGTATGGTTGCCTTTCACCTGCCTCCAGCTACAGACCTGGCTGGAGACCTGGCTTGCAACCTGGTTACATGCCCTGGCTGGGAATCGAACCAGTGACCCTTGGGTTTGCAGGCTGGCGCCCACCCACTGAGCCACCAACCAGGACTGCCGCCCTATTTTAAATCCCCAATCGCATCCTTTGATGTAGTGGGTACAGTAGACAGTCCTGACCACTGACAGAAGTTTGTGCAGCACTGTAAGCCTTCTTGTCACTACCCTGTGGGTAATTTCCAAACTGCAGAGTGGGGGATTTTGGCTTTTCCCCGCTCTGTAACAAGGAGGCTAGCCATGCAGGTACCTGGGGGGAAGGTCATCCAGGTGGAGGAAAGAGCAAGTGCAAAGGCCCTGGGGTAGAAGTGGGGCAGGCTGAGTAGATGACAGCACAAATTGCAGCTGCAGAAGTGCTGTTGAGGGAAGCACATGGCTCTGTGGAAGGGCCTGGCCTTGCGGGGAGGGTCATGTGACCCTCGAGAACAAGCAAGATTTGAGAAGTGCACCAAGCTGAGCAGGCAGGGCCGTGTTCAGGCAGATGGGTCAGCATGTGCCGGGTGCTGCAATGGGAGAGGCAACAGTGAGCCCAGAGCTGAAGGACACCAGCGGGGCCCCGGTCAGCGGGCACTGAGGTAGAGAGGCAGGTTGGGCCCGACCCCAGGCCTCGTGAGATGCTGTCCTTTTGTAAAAACAAAAGGAACCTTAGACATGGCCTATGCTGAAGAGCAAGTGACATTAATTACACTCCTATTTTGTAGAGATAGTATAGCTCAGGGTAGAAGATGGATGAGAGGGGCAAGAAGAACAGGTGGGTGACCAAGTGGCAGCTCCGGGAACAACCATGCAAGGGGAGGGGGTGGTGGCGGGGGGCCGGAGGGGGTGAATCCACTAGGCATTTCGGAGGTAAAACCAACAGGACTCCGTGAGAGATTGAATGTGGAGGGTCTCGGCAAGGAGGCAGGGGCTCGAGCCCTGGGTGCAGGAAGGTAGACACATTGAGGAGACAGCAGGTTGGCGGGTGGCGTGAGAGTCCTAGGTTGGCTTTGGGGCAGGACCAGTTTGAAGGGACTTTGAGGCATCCACGCCGTCAGAGATACAGATCTGGAGACCAGACATTCCCTTGCAAATCACCTGCCACAGGAGCTGACTGGAGCAAACGGGACGGTGACATCATCGAGGACAGGTGTGGCAGGGGCCCCAGACGAGGCCTGGAGGGTCGCAACAGTCGCTGGCCAGGCCAAGAATGAGCCACGGGAGAACTGATTCTATCCTATTCCTTCTCCAAACAAGAGGAATACAGTCGTTCGAAAAAATATCCGTATGTTTTCCTGTTTTGCATGTGCCCACAAATGGCCTGCTATTCGGTAAACTTCAACATCTAAGATGCTCGTCACAATAGATGTGGACTTCTGGCCCCCGTGAAGTCCAAAGCGGGGGTTCCGGCTGGTGGGCGACCTCCAGACGGTCATGCAGGGACCCAGGCTCTTCCTGCCCTAGCTCTCTCCCGGCCAGGCTTGCAAGAGGCCGCCGGTCCCCTCACATCCTGCAGCTGAGACTCAGTGAGGTGGCCACACCCAGGGACCGGGAGGAAGTGGGCGGCTCTGCCTCTTCAGCTTTTACCGGCTTGAGGTGGGGGTTGCGGGCGGGGAGGCTGCAGGAAAGCTATCAAAAGTGAATATTCACAATAGGGTTTAGCAGAAAGTGAGAAGGCTTCACCTGCAGGCATTGTTGAGACTGGACTTGAAAAAGATTCCTTTGATTTTTTTCAACCTTTCAAAGTGAGACGGTCCAGGATTAGAGCCCTCGTTTCCTGACCCCCGGGGCCAGCCCAGATCCTGGGTTCTCCCCGCTGGCCAACAGCCTTCCTTGCCAGGTCCAGACCCAGCCGAGCGAGCCTCCGCCGGCTGCAGGAGGCAGGCGGAGAAGGGAGGCAGAGAGACTCCCCGCAGCAGCGGGGGCTTTGTGCTGGGAGCCCCCTGAAGGCAAAGGCTCAGGCCTCCCCCAGCCCAGAAGGGAGCTTGTTTGGGGCTGAGCCTCAGTCTGGCCGGGGGGTGGGGTGGAGAGTCGGGTGGGCCTGAGCGGGAGTGTTTCGTGCTCCCTGGGGGAGGTGCCGAGGGGGCTACCTTTCACCCAGGTGTGGAAGGACAGACAGACTAGCAAAGAGCCCCAGCGGGGCCCACAGGGCCAGGCAGGACCCCACCAGCTGGACAGCAGGGGCCCCTGCAGGGCACACAATCACCGGAGGTCCCAGAGCCTGAGCATCCCCCCAGCTGCACCCCAGGGAGGAGGAGGAGGAGGAGGAAGCCCCCGAACGCGGTTATCGTCCTGAAGAGCCCAGGCCAGACCCAAAGGGATTGTTGCAATGATCCGAACGGACACAAATTGACATCAGGTTTGACGAGTTAGCGCCCCCCACACCGACCCCCATCCCTGCGGCCCCCTCTGAGCCCGGGTGGGCGACGGAGGGTGAGACTGTGCTGGGTCTCGGGCACCGAGCCGGCCACGTGCCCCCTGGCCCGGGCGAGACCTGCGGGGCCGCCCGCAGAGGCCAGGGCGCAGCAGCGGAAAGTGTGGGCGCCCAGCTCCGGGGCGAGGCTGCCGGCGCCCACCTGCCTTCTCGGGGTGTCCACGAGGTGGTGGAAGAGCCCCACCTTGCCGCCCGAGCAGCCTGCGCGCAGGGCCGGTGGCCGGCCGCACCGGAGGCAGAAGAGGGGCGACTAAAGCCGGTCCGGCCCGGGTGGGATCCGTGGTTCCGAGCGGCTACGCTTCTGTGGACTCTGTGAATCCACTTTCTGTTTCCGCAAAGCACACAGCCCAGCGGCTTTTTGTCCGTGACGTTATTTTTAGTATCGGATCAGGCCTGGCCCTGTGTTAGGGTTTTCAGAGGTTAAGCCCGGGTGCGATCACCCTGGGCTGGGGGGTGGGGCTATCACCCACCACTGCGGTGGCCCCCGAAGCCCAGGGTGAGGCCCCACCCCCCGAGGGTGGGGGCAGGGACCAACCCAAGGCTGCAGGACCCCAGGCCCATGTTTCTCGAGCTCACACGTGTGCACACTGGTGAGCAGAGACACCTGCACATCCACATGCGTGTGCACACAAGTGCACACAGACCGGAGTAGCCAGCCGGGGACTCTGCCTGTGCGCCCGGGGTGAAGCTCCCACAGGACAATCACTGGACTCGCTGCGGAGCCGCCCCGCACTCCCACCCGCCCCTCGAATTGCCACGAAGTGGAAGGAGAACCACGGGCCGTGGTTGGAGCCTCGGCTCTGGGTGTCCTCAGGGCGAGGGCCAAAGGGTGTTGGCCCGGGGCCCGGAACCAAGGGGCACCCGGCTTGCTGTGGACGCCCTGTCCGGCGGGGAGAGAGCCACATGGGGCCACAGAGCCGCCAGGGAGAAGGCAGGAGGCCCAGCTGCACCTGGATTTAGATGAAGGTGACACTTGCGGACCAGTGTGTTCCGGGCAGCAGCTGGCTCCCTCCGGCTGCCCTGCTGGGCAGCGCCTGTAGCCTGGGAGCCCAAGGCCCTTGTTCGGCGCGGGGAGCCCTCCACACCCCAGCTCACTCCCATCTGCCGTCCACCTGGAAAACGGTGAGCACCCAGCACTCACAGAGAGGAAGTCCCCGTCGACCTCTGGGTGGGTCCCGAGAGAAGAAACTTCTGGATTGTCCTTGCCAGGACCTTTCAAGTTCCCGTTGGTTTTCTGCTTCATCTATTCGTTGCGTTTATTACAACTCGGAATCTGCTAACCAACTTTCTAAGCACATTCTCACACCCAGTACGTGGAGAATCAGGTGGCTGCAAGGTACCACGCTTCCCGCACCTGGCCCGTCTTTTACAAAAACCACAACCACGGCCCCTGGGCTCCGAGTGTGTCTAGTGGCTCAGACACGAGCTCCGTGTTTCCCTCCCGGTGGACGGGAAAGTCCACCCGAGTTTTCTGGGCCACCTCGTGCCCCTGACCTCGCGGTGGCAGCTTTGCCCTCCTTAGCAGTTTTGTGTCGGTGCGGTCCGAGGCGTGTTCTTCTGCGCCTGGTTACTTGTGCCCTTGTCCACCTTTCTGGTTTCAGACTCGTCCATGGGGCGCGTGCAGCCCTGGCTCGTATTCAGAGCTGTGTGTGTCCCTCTGTGTGACCACGTTCCGTGATGTTTATCCATCCTTCTGTGGCTGGATATTTGGGCCGTTCCTACTTTAGGGTTGCTATAACAATGCTGCTCTGGGCCTTGTAATACATGTTTTTGGTAGGCATGTGTGGCATTTCTTTTGGGCATTTACCCAGAAGTGGCATTTGGGGGTAAATACATGTATGTATTTTTCCATACGAATATCTGCTTGACTGCATGTCATCTATTGAAAGGCATGTCCTTTTGTCACTGTTCTGTAGCGCCACCTTTGCCACCAATCAAGTACCTCTATGTGAGGGGTCCGTTTCTAGAATCTATTCTGTTCCGTTGGTCCATTTGCCTACATGTACAGAGTTGTATAAGTCTGTATCTGGTAGAGTAAGTTCTCCAAATTTGCACTTTAAAAACATTTTTTTCTGACTGTCCTTGGCCCTTTACTGTTCATATTTAAAAATCAGTCTTTTGGCCCTGGCTGGTGGCATAGTGGATAAGGTGCCGGCCTGCAAACCCAAAGGTCACTGGTTGGATTCCCAGCCAGGGCACATAACCAGGTTGCAAGCCAGGTCTCCAGCCAGATCCATAGCTGGAGGTTGGTGAAAAGCAACCATACATTGATGTCTCTCTCCCTCTCTGCCCCTCTCCCTTCCCCTCTCTCTGAAAAATAATAAAATCTTTAAAAAACAAACAAACAGAAATAACCTTCCAACAGTGTGTTATGGTGTTCCAGACTCACATATCTTTTATTTATTCCTAGGTAGTTGATTTGGTTACGCTGTTGTAAATGGAATCATCTTCAAACTTACCATTTTTTGTTTGATACTAGTATCTATAAATACGCTATGTCTATACTTCCTTTATAGTTTGCATCCTTGCTGTACTCACTTATTAATGTTAATAATTTGATGAGATCCTTGTAGCTTTTCGATGAAAGCAGGTGGTTGTCAGTGAATAAAGACAATCTCGCCCTTTCTTCTCACCTTCTGTGTCTTTTCTTTTCTTGCCTTGTTGCATTGTCTAAAATTTCCCAAACAACATCCTCGCTCATTCCTAATCTTGGAGAGAAGTTATCTAATATCTCACCTGAGCACATCGTGCGTCCTGTCCTACTAAGGAAGTCTTATGTCTAGTTAAGAATTTTTCTCATATGAATGAGTATTGAATTTAATCTAGGGCTTTAGGCCTGACTGCTGTGGCTCAGTGGATTGAGTGCCAGCCTGTGAACTGAAAGGTCATTCGTTTTTAAAAAGTCATTGTTGTTCCTTTTACTGCTAACGTGGTAAATCGTATTGACTGACTGATTATGAAATGTTAAACCAACACTGCTTTCTAGGAAAAAACCCATAATTTACTTGTGATATATGACCCTATTCATGTATTGATTACTTTGCCTAGCTAATATTTTGCTGAAGAGACTGGCCTGTAAGTTTCCTTTTAGTAAGTCTTGTCAGGTTTTGGTTTTAAGATCATTCTGGCTTCTCGCCGCCCTTTTGTTCTATTTTTAAGAATAATTTGGGTAAGATTGGCATTATATTTTTGTTAAATGTGAAGAAAAACTCACTAGTGAGCCTGCAGGGCCTGGAGTGTTTTTTTTTGTTTGTTTTGTTTTGTTTGACAAATTTTTATTTTATTATTTTATTTTATTATTGTTTTTAAAAATTATTATTATTATCATTAAAGATTTTATTTCATTATTTTTAGAAAGAGGGGAAGGGAGAGAGAGAGGCAGAGAGGGAGAGAGACATCAATGTATGGTTGCTTTTCACCTGCCTCCAGCCACAGACCTGACTGGAGACCTGGTTTGCAACCTGGCTATGTGCCCTGGCTGGGAATTGAACCAGCGACCTTTGGGTTCGCAGGCTGGCGCCTTATCCACTGTGTCACCAGCCAGGGTCTTTGTGACAAACTTTTTAAATTGTGAATTCAATTTCTGTCATGGTTACAGGCTATTCAGATTCTCTTTCCTTGGGGGATCATTTGGAGTACGTGTTTTCCAAGGAAATCGTTAACTCTGTCCTAGTCTTAGAATTATTTTTGACACCTCATATCCTCACATGACCTTGTTGATGTCTCTCAGGCCTGTAGTAATGTCCCTCAGGGGCTGAATTGAGTCCCTTCCCGAATTCCTGTTACCTGATTGACCAGGGAAGTCCTGATACCCCGGACTGTGGTGCATTTGGAGACAAAGCTTTGAAAGAGGAAAGGAAGGGAGGTGGGGCCATGCGATGGGCCCTCGTCCAATGTGGCCAGGGTCCTTGCAAGCAGTGGTTAGAATGCACGTCCACAGAGGGAAGAAGCCCACGTGCAGACAGGGGGGAAGGTGGCGTCCGCAAGCCGAGGGGAGAGGCCTCAGGCGCAGCCAGCCCTGCTCACCCCGTGACCTCGGGCCTCTAGAAAATGCAGCCCAGTTGCTTCGCTGTGGTGGCCCGAGCAAGTCAGTAACGTCCCCGTTTCCATTCCTGACACCGATTAGTTAGTCCTTCTCCCTTTTCTTTTCTTGACTCGTCCCGACAGGGGTTTATCAATTCGTCCCTTGAAAGAACCAACTTGATTGACCCTCTAGTTTACGCTTCCTTTCGGTTTCATTCATTTCTGGTTTCTTCTGTATAATTTGAAACTTTCTCTGAGTTTAATGGGCTCTTGGCTGACTAACGCCTTGAGATGAATACTTGGATTATACGTTTCCCTCCAAGCAAGGCCTTGGGTTGGGAATTTTCAACCGGTGCGTCACAAGCAGTTTTAAAACTCGCGACACCTGACTGTTTAGTCAGCGGCACTGACCTCTTTTTCCCTTAGGTTGTCAGCTAAAAACGCCAACAGCCAATACAATAGCCATGCAGTGGGACGGAATGAAAATTATGCCTAACTTTTCTGTCAGGCCGGCCAAGAATCCATTTTTGGTGTGCCGCAGCATTTCAGTGATTCGTGTGTGTGTGCCGTGAGATGACACGGTTGAACATCGCTGCTTTGGATGCATCCCCCAAACTGTGGCACCTTGTGGTTTCGTGATCATTGCGGCTGACACGTTGGCAAGATGCCAAGTGATAAAAAAAAAAAAACAAACCACGGCTGTGAGAGGCAGGGACCTGGGGCTCAGCCACCTTTCCAGGTTTGGATTTGGGTGTTTTGGGAGAGGGACATTGAAGGAATAAACAGACCAGCTCCGGCGGGGATGGGGCAGGGCACACTGAGGGTCTGATGCGAGGGGTCCCATTTAAATCCATCCCTACACGGTCTCTTGCTGTCCCCGGCCTCTCCCTGCTCCCCGGATCTCCTAGCCAACTACCCACTTGATTCTCCACCTAAGCATGTCACAAGCACCTCAATCCTATCAAGTCCCAAACCAAACCCTTGATTTCCACCCCTGGACCCGTTTCTTGCTTGATTCATCACCAAGGAAACCTTGCGCGACCCAAAGGACCCCCCCCCCCAGAGATTTCGGGGCATAAGCGTTCCTTGCTTCTACGTCAAGAGCTGGGGTGTCAGAGATGATCCGTTCTCTCCTGCACAGGGAGGCCAACATGCCCTCAAGTACCCGCTTGAAAACACTCCATGGCCATTCCCATCCTGAACCCCAAACCCCGCCTTGTTTTCCGGGCCCCCGTCACTGTCCACTCGACCTATATCTCTCCTTCATTTGCACAACCTGTTCTCGTAACCCAGACCCACGCTGGTTTGTGAACGTGCTCCGTCCGTTCCTGGGGAGTCCTTCAACCCCATCAGTTCGGGGCGTCTTGCCCAAGTGCTTCTCTATAAGCTGCACCTGTCCCCTCCCAGGGCTGGTCGCACGCGGCAGGACCTGGTGCCTCATTCTGCACTGCCTTCCACGGCTCAGTGTTGCCTCGGTCAGGTTGGTCTTGACCCCAAGCAAGCCTGTCGGCCCCCATGATGCCTCGCGCATTCTTAGTACTCAGTCAGTACTCCCTGCTCGTTGACCGCTAGGGACACATTTGCAACATCCAAAGCTGCCTTTCCTGGTGTCAGAAACTCACATGTCCTCTGCACGGGACACCTCACCCGCACACTCGCCTCAGCGAGGAGGCTACAGGTGGCCAAGGCTGGGACACCCCGTGGGGCCCCCTTCCCATCTTTGTGGCCTAAATGTCTCCTCTGCCATCGGGTGGCCTGAAATAAATCCTGGGGAACAGAGACAGGGCTCTGCCATCTTTTTTCCCTCCTGTTCTCTTGGACAATGGTTCTCTCCCTTTGGTGGGACTAAGGTCCGGCGGGGGTGCTTTAGAAATGCTTGTCACTGTTGTCCCCAGAGACTCGCACTGCGTCTGGGGCGGCAAGATGACCAGACCTCGGTGCTTCTGGGTGAACGGAACGGTGCGTCCACTTCGGGGACCCAGACCCCCGAGAGATGTGGGTGGGCTTAGCAGCCCCTTGGTTCTGGAAATTCTTTTCTCCTACAGTCTCCTCCGCCTCCCTGGTTTTAAATCAAATTACTGTGCTCTGCTTCCTTTTAGGTTTCCCTCAAAACTCATCACGAGCTGGAACTGGTTGGAAAGAAGCCCCTTCAGGCCCATGGGCGCCCCGTGGCCAGGCCCATGCATTCCCTTCTGCAGCGAATGGAGTCGTGAGAACCCACCGGGTCGGGGGCTGGGTTCTCCCAGGGCGATTCCACCACAACCGGCTGGAAAACCACGAAAATGTGGCCCTGGCTCCGGCCCTTGGCCTGCAGCATGGTCATTTTCCCTGAGAGAGGCCTTCTGGTTGAGTCACAGTTTCAAGTAGCACTTAGTTACGAAAGACAGCTCAGGAGAAAGGAGTGTTTACATGTTGGCCTTAATTTTATCATTGGAAGCTCGCAGGGGAAAGAGGTCCACGCTTCTGTAGAGGGTACATGCAAAGGAAGAGTCTGGAAGGACACACGCAGGCCACAGGAGGGGCTGCCCCTGGGCCATGCTGTCAGGGGGGACAGGCACCGCTGACCTTCTTCAGCCACTTCGGCACTCTTGTGGGGGTGGCTGGTGTTTTAAAACAATCAGGTGCTACTTTGGTAATTAAAAAAATGAGCTTGTGGGCAACCACCCCCACACTGTCTTTTAAAAGAAAAGATTCCACACAAGCACCCAGTGTTCCGAGTAATCGAGGGGTGATGCCCAGGGCCCAGTTCCCTCTCTGAGATCGCTGCTCTGACGGATTGCTGGGGCCCTTAAAACCCAGTCCCAAGCCGCCCCATGGCTACAGAAGGATGTTTGAAGTAATTACAGGCCGGGAAGGATCCTATTCAACAGCTCCTGTCACCCAGGAAGGGCTCGCTCCATAATTTATAGGGCAGTAGAACGGAAGGACTGCTGGTGCCCCCCGGGGCTCCTATTTGCATGATTTGAAGTGTTTTCCCCCAACACCGGATTTTCCCAACATCAGTCAGGTGCCTTTTGAACCTGACCGGAACAGAACTTCCAGGTCTTCCGCATCGCTCACTGCACCCTTGTGTTCCCAGCCCGGCTGCGGATGCAGAGGGCTTTGTGCTCATGTCCACTCGCCCAACAAGGGGCGATGGGGGTGGTGGGCCCCCCGCCTCCACGGGACTCCGCTCCGCGCTCCCACTGGGACGTTTTCTCTGCCCGTGAGCCTCTCACTCGCTATTAATTAAACAGCTTTGTTTCTGCCTTCAATGAGCAGGTCCCTTCAAGTGCATCCAACGCCGTCCCTTCCAGCTTCGCTGGGGACCCACCGCATCCCTTGCCAACGGACAGACACCTCATTATTTACCCAACTTGAATCGGGACTATTTTTCTGTTTCTTGGAAGCCTCCCTCAAGAGCTCCCTGATCCTTTCCCTGGTGAAAACAGTGGCTCCCACCGAGTGAGGTCCGCCCACGGCCCTAACACAGCCCACGTTGTTCTCTGTCCTTCACGGACTTTTCTTTTTTTTTTTTACTACATTTAACTCGTTCCCCAGGGGCTGGGGGCTGAGGCGCACCCAGGCACCAGGCACCCGGACAGCAGCAGCACCTCTCACACATGCTCGATGCTTCACTCCTGGGTCCCGTGTTGGAGGCCATGGACCCAGGGACCCTCTGCGGTGCCTGTGCCCAGCTGCACCAGGTGGACGGCCCGGCCCCAGGCTGCCTCCTGCGGCCCCTCCCCTGGCAGCCTCGGGACTGCGGGAGGGACCTGAGGTCCACTCCGGTACACTTGGACCCCCAGCCCCCTCCGAAGGTGGCACTGTGGACATTCTCACCGTTCTGTAAAGTGCTGACATTTGATGAAGTGTCGACTACCCCGCACAAGGGGAGAGTCCCAGCTCCCCCAGGGTCCCTCTGTTCCTAGGCCTGTCCCCCCACCCCTGGGGCTGGGGCTCAGCTCCCAAGTTCAGCCCAGGTCCTGCCCACCTCGTTACTCCACCCTGCAGAGCTGTATCTGTCCCCCGCCTGCCTTCCTGGGCCCAAGGTGAGCCCCTCGAACTTCAGGAGCTTTGGTGCCCTGAGGCTCGGACCCGTCCTTGTCACCTTGCCAGGGGACACGTCGGCTTTGACCCAGTTTAGCTGCCTCAGTCCCAGTCCAGGTTCCTTGCCCTGGGCGACCAATCCCAGGTGAGGACAGGGTTTCCCTCCATCCTGGCCGCACTCGGGCAGCACCGCGCCATCCTCTCTCCTTGTCACTGTTTGGCGACCGGGATCCGTCGTATCCGTCCTACCCACGTGGTCGGCTCTCTTCACTCTTCTAACAAATAATTGGGTCGTTCCGTCAGATCTGTCTGGAAGGGGCCAGGCTGGGGAATGTCAGCTTTGGAAGTAAACGAGGTAAGCGAACATGATGGAATTCAAGCCCACCCCCCCTGGCTTCCCCCCAGGGCTTCCGCCTCACCCCTTGGACCAGGGCGCCTCTGGCTCCAGTCGGGGTTCTGCCCCGGAGCCTCGTCCGAATTCCGACCTGGGGCCGAGTGGACACAGCCTGGCTCCGTCCTTCCCGTAAACAACTTGTAAAGTCCCTCAGCCTCAGGAGGGACGCTGCCAGCCCGACACAGACTCTCCGCCCCACTTTGAAGCCCTGGCGCTGCCAACGCTCCGGTTTAAAGGGAGGGAACCCTCGTGAAAGTCCTCGTGTCCACTGCCCTGTGGAGGCGGATGCCCTGGAGGGCGAGCGGAAGCCACGGAGAAAACACGTTTATGAGACTTTCAGAGCGGCACCTCCGGCGACAGGAGCCGGACTTGGAAGCAAAGCTGCAGGTCCTGTGCAGTCGCTGCGGCGGTGGCCCGGGGACAGGCCGGGTGGGGACGGCAGGAGAAGCCCGGGGGACACCTGTCCCTGCGGAGGACACCTCGAGGTGCACCATGAATAACAGAGCCCCCCCAGAATGGTGCCAGTCGGAGAGCCGGAAAGGACCTGGCCACCCCCTGCCTCCAGGAACTCGGAACGTTAGGAAAGTAGTTGCAAATATTCGTTTTTATTTCAGTTCCTCCCGGCACGTTGTTAGCGAAGGAGTTCGGGACATGCCACCCTCAAACAAGCCCCCTTGACGTGTCACTTGGAGCGGCAGGCACCTGAACAGCCAAGGTGGAGGGAAGCTTTCCTGGTGCCCCCTGACCTGCCTCCCACGCACCTTGCTGTCAGCCCCTCCCAGGAGGGGACCCTCCTTCACCAGGGGGGACGCACTCTCACCCCAAGAGAGGGGCCGGAAGTCAGCGCCACCCCCAGACACTTCGTCACTGACAGTCATTCCGCCCACCTCCTCTCCTACAGGCCGGTCCATCGTCCCTGAAAACCATTTCCTGTCCCTCTTCCTGCTAAGATGGTCTCTAGGCTTTCCAGCCTCACCTCCTTCCGGGGCCCCCTTTCCTGTGAGCCCCGTGCACAGAGTATTAACAGTGAGCGACGTGTCTGCCCTTCTCCTGTTCATCTGCCTGTTGGCTTCCAGAGCTGGTCTCAAACTTGGGGAGAGGGAAGTGTTTCCTCCTCTCTGTTAGGCCTGTGTGGTTCTCTCAGCTGTGTTTTAAAAAACAAACAAACAAAAACAAAGTCTAAATTCATTGCACATGGTCCGTTGTAGATCAATGCCATGTGAGTTAGTCTGCATTTGGTCAGTTTTGTTTTTATTTTTAAAGATTTTATTTCATTATTTTTAGAAAGAGGGGAAGGGAGACATCAATGTATGGTTGCTTTTCACCTGCCTCCAGCCAAAGACCTGACCGGAGACCTGGTTTACAACCTTCTTATGTGCCCTGGCTGGGGAATCGAACCTGCGACCTTTGGGTTCACAGTCCGGTGCCATATCCACTGTGCTACCAGCCAGGGCCTGGTCGGCTTTTTAGAGACGTTGTGCACATGCTGGAAAGAAGGTGCAGCCTCCAACAGTCACGGTCCAAACCACGGCCACGGTGTGGAGTCGAGGGGCCGGAGAAGGGCCAGCTGGGGGGACCTGCACTGGCTGAGTGGGCCGGAGCCCGGGTACCCTGCCGGCCTCCGCAGGCAGCAGCTGCCGGCCAAATGTCATTTCTCACTTCTCTCTCTTTCTAATTTTTAAAAATTAACTTATTGTTGTATTACATGTGTCCCATTTTCCCCCCATTGCTGGAAATCCTGAGACGGGGCGTCCTCCAGAAGAACCTAGAACCCTCTGATGGAGCTAAAAATGCGCCTGTCCTAGGAAGAGACTGAAGGAAACCTACCCACACATGAATGACAAATTATGTCTGTGGCAACAGTCCCTTGTGCCCTGCTGGGACCTTCTGAACGGAAAGGAAGGAGGATCGCTAATGTACCTCTGCCTCCTGAACCTGGCAGTGTCTCTGGTTACCCACACTCTGCTGTGCAGCGGAGAAAACTCTAGAAATAGTTCCAGCGTGGCTAAGTTGGCTCTATGTTCACTGAACATAGTAAAATGAAGCTGGAAATTAATAGCAAAAGTTAAATAGAAAATTCTTTTCAAGTTGGGCAAATAAATAATATGCTTCTAATAACTTTAGCCAAAGAAGAGAACTTATGAGAAACTATTTTGAACTAAATGAAATGTCAACACCTGCTGGATGCAGAAGAAAGGAGACTCAGTCTTCAGTGCACAGTGGAGGTAAAAAATCACTAATGCTGAACATAAATGATTAACTATTCAACTAAAAATTTAGGACAAGAATGGAAAATTAAGCCCAAAGCAAGTAGACAGAGAGAGAAATAATCAGTATACGAGCAAACTTTAAGGAAGTAGAAAACAAAAGGGAAAAAGAATCAACAAAGCTCAAACCTGTTCTTTGAAAAGAGTAACGTGGGAAGAGTTATCAAGAAAAAGGAGAGACCGTCCTAGTCCGAGGGGAAATCAAAGGCAACACTACAGTTCCTATAGACGTTAAAAAGATGATCAAATAGCCCTGATTGGCGTGGCTCCGCAAAACGGAAGGTCACGGGGTTTAATTCTGGGTGAGGGCACATGCCTGGGTTGCCGTGCGGTCCCTGGCTGGGACACTTGCTAGAGGTAGCATCCCACTTCTATGTTTTTCTCTCTTTCTCCCTCTCTAAAAATAAACAAATAAAATCTTTCTTAAAAGATGATAAACTACATGTAACTTTATGCTAATACATTTGGAAATTATGAAAAAAATTCCTGGAAGAACACAACATGCCAAAACTATATTTAGACATATGACTATTAAAGAAATTGGATTCATAATTTTAAACCTTCCCACGAAAAGCTCCAGGCTCAGAGCTCTACCAGGGAACTCTTGTGAATTTGCAGAGGAAAAGAAATACCAACAGAAAAAGAAAGCCCATTTCCCAACTCGGGTTTATGATTATCTTTTATAAAATCCCAAACTAAAGCCAATTTCAGTGATTATAGATACAAATTAATGTACTGTGACCAATTTGGATTTAATTCAGGAATTCAGGGTTAGATTGCTATTCAAATTCACCACCTTATCCGAATAAGAAAAATCGTACGATCCTGCCTGGGAATCGAACCAGAGACCTTTTGGTTCGAAGGCTGGCACTCAGTCCACTGAGCCACACCAGCAGGGGCTCTGGTCAGTTTGACAAGTTACATTTTGTTTAGAAGTTGACCCATTGAATGTCAGTATTCATCTTCATTGGCATCAAGTGTGTATAATATTGTTTTACTCTATTCTACGTTTCTTCTGGTTGAATAGGTTTGTCCTTTCTTTATTCTTAATGTTTATTTTTTTTTTTCCTTCTCTCTTCTGTCCTGTGAGCAATCTTTCCAGATGGCTGTCAATTTTCTTTGAATCTGAAAAGATAAATGTTGTCGTCTTCTGTTTCGCATTGGGTGTTTAACACACTTATTTCCGCCTCTTCATTTTTGCTGATGGGGGTTTTTCTATGTTATCATTTCCCTCTGTGGTTTAGGCCTTGTAGACATTTTGATGCTTTGTGTTTTCATCATTGTTACCTCCAAGATGTTCTGCAACTCCCCTTGACAGTTCTTCATCGACTTGAGCTATTTGAAGTTTTTAAATTGCCGGGTGAAAGGTCTTCATTTTATATTTGTCATTCATTTCTAGTCTGTGCTACGGTCATTTCACAAGCGAGGCTCGGAGAGTTGGGGGGACTTGCTCACGCACGGGGCAAGGGCCGGGGCTGCTCTGGGAACTCCAGTCCAACCCCTTCCGTTGTGCCACCGGGCCTGGTTCCCAGGCCGACTGTGACTCACTCACGGCCAGCACCACACCAGCAGGTGTCCTGATGACACAGTGAAGCTTCATCAATAAAACGAAAGGAACACGAACATTTCATTTCCACGGGTGGGCAATTAAAATGTTACAGGTAATAATTAAGGAGGGTTTTTCCTTGAAATGAACTCGTGACTCTCGATCTGGGTTAGGGTTAGAAGCAGAGGCTGAGGCAGGCCAGTGCAGGGGGTTAGTTGTGAGCGTGGACCCAGGAAGCAGAAGGGAGGCCCGCGGAGGAGGGGGGTGCGCCAGCTCAAAGATGCGGCAGAGAGTGGGCCAGACGGTTCCATTTGGTGGGACCCTCGGCGACTTAGGAAAGCAGTCTCAGGAGGGTCCTTCCACGGAAGGAGGGGGAAGAATGTATCCCCCCGCTGGTCAGGGGTAGACCCCGGGCTTGACCCCCCAACACCTCCGCTGGGCAGGGGTCGGTGCGGATGAGCCCTTGGTGCTCCTGCGACCAGAGATGTCCCCGGAGGACTTGAGGCGGAGAACGGCGCCTTCGCCCAGCCCAGGGGCAGACTAGACGGACGGCGGTAGGAGCGGAGGTGGAGACCCCCGAAGAGAGAGCCAGAAGCGTCTGCTACCAGTATCCAGGCTTGAAAAAACACTGGGACGCACATCACCAAAATGCGGGTCTGCTGAAAAGGATGGATCCTGCAAGGAATGACCCATTCACCCAATGGCCATAAGACGCTTTGACGTTCATGCTGACCGGGGAATATGTTGTAGTTAACTAAATAGTTCATTTTTTGTTAACATTGACTATTAATTATGAGCCCTGGCTGGTAGCACAGTGGATAAGGCGCCGGCCTGCGCACCCAAAGATCGCAGGTTCGATTCCCCAGCCAGGGCACATAACCAGGTTGCAAGCCAGGTCTCCAGCCAGGTCTGTGGCTGGAGGCAGGTGAAAGGCAACCATACATGGATGTTTCTCTCCCTCTCTGCCTCTCTCCCTTCCCGTCTTTCTAAAATTAATGAAATAAAATCTTTAAAAAAACAAAACAAAACATTAACTATTAATTAACAATAGTTAATTTTTTTTTATAGACGTTTGCTTCACTTCTGTGCGTGTCCATGTCAGGGCTGAGACGTTCAGGCCAACAGCAGAGACCTGACTGTACATGAAGGGAAGGGAATGTGGGAGGGTTCAAATCTGTCAACGGAGGGTTTCTACACACGTGTTTGTTTCCTTCTAAACTGGTTTATCCTTTTAACAATATGCGGAGACCCATGTGCCCAGAGGACTCAGTGACATTTATGAGGTCTGTCCCGACAGTGTCAGCTGAGCAATCAGTTTTAATTATATTGACGTTGGCTGGATCCTGTCGGGACAGACCTCGGGTATACATGTAAAATAGAATCTCTGTTTCTGTAAGTTTATTCTAAATCCATAGTGGTTCTGACTTTCCAATGCTGGGCTTCTGCTTTTAAAAATCTGTACCTATCTTTAGGGTATTTACGATTCATTTGTCTTGTTAACACGGGCAGGGACATAAACCAGGTCTAGCAAATAGCTTCACCCAACTCCACCAACATACATTTTCTATTCCTACCCAAAGACTTGGCCCTGCCTAACTCTCCCCAGGAAATGAACCGTTGGGGGCATTTCATCCATAATAAAAGGGCCAGAAGCTATTCTTCCCCTTTCACAGTCTCCTCCTCGGGCGCTGGGTTGGCAAGTCTGTCCCTGGAAAGTGTGTCCCTCTCTCCGTGTTCGGTGCCCGTTCCGCTCAGCAGGAGGTGACAGCTGTGTCCACAGCTCAGAGGTGCCCATGTCAGGTCCCGAGAGAGTCCGCTGTCCCTGAGACAAACAGACTAAATCTTCATTTAAACTTGAACAATTCAGGTTCTACCATGTTTCAGAAGATGACGTTTTTGCTCAGAGCCTTTCTGGGGAACCCCCCCCTATACTACAACACACAGGCTTAAATTTATGGACATATGTGGGTTCCACAGTACATGGAAAAGCAGGTGAAAACTTTTCTTCTGTTAGTCGCCTCCCTGTGGAAAATGCAGAGGTCCTAACTAGGCACGTCACTCTGAAGAAAAACCTCCTCCTCCTCCTCCTCCTCCTCCTCCTCCTTCTTCTTCTTTTTCTCCCTCCTCCTCCTCCTCCTCCCCTCTCCTCCTCCTCTTCTTCTTCTTCTTTTGTAGTAGTATTGTAATAATCACTTGTCAAGAACTTGATTCTTCGTGAAAACTGAATAAATGAGATTGTTCAGATGGAAAAATGAAAGTCCTCAGCCGCATCCAACATGGTGCCAATGAATTTGGTTAAATCTGGGATGGAAAAGGCCACAGTAATTCCCTGACCCCCGTCCTATCACCAGTTACCCCATTAGCTTCAGCCAGAGGCCAAAAGAGCACACACAACCCCCAAACAGCTCTGTGGGTGACTGTCCCAGAGGTGGTGACAGGATAGCAGGGTCCCTTTAAGTCTCTGGGTGACATTAACTCGTTGACTCATATGTGTCACAGTTCGTATGGATAAGACTTTCCTGGATTAACTCAGATAGAGCTAAATTGCCCGGCGAGGAAGAGCAATTTTCATTTACAGAAAACTATGACGGATCATAAAACTCTTTCCCCGTGACACTCGCCAATTACTGATGGCCCGGGGCTGGCGGTCCATCCTTCCTGTGCCGCCCCCACCAGGCAGGCAGCCAGCTCCACCCCCCACCCAGCAGGGAGCCCGTTCCTCACTCAAAGCCTTTCTGAACATCACAAAAATTCTCCCTTTGTCCCATTAACCAGCGCTGCCTGTCCTTCGGGAAAAGAACATGCATTCGTATTAAAGGCCTAAATAACTTTTAAAAATCAGAGGTTGACTCTATGGACGTGGTAATTCTCACTCACACTCTTCCCCTCACTGCAGAAACAAAGCATTTTTTCTTCTCTGTTCTGTGTCCTGGGAGGCACACTGACATGAGGTAGCCCTGCCAAGAAAAACACCCTCATTTCTTTCCTCCTGGGGACTTGGAGAAACCCAGCGGTCTGCTTTCCTGAAACCTGTACCCTGGTTTCTCTGTGACCCTGACGGAAATCTTGCAGCCATCCAGGTTGGGGCATCTTCTGTCCACTCTAGCGGCACCCGGTCCTGCCCTTGCCAAGGGCCCTTTCCAACTGGCTTCCCTCCCTCTCAAGCACGGAGCTGCCCTCCTTCCCGCTCGGTTTTATCAGGAGCCCTGGCCTCCCATCTTAAACGGGAGATTTCAGCCAACAGAACCCTGTGCGGCACCACCACGCCGCCCACCACCTGTGTTTCCCCGTCTCCCCTCCTTTCCTGCAAACATCTCAAGGCTCTTTGGACAGGGCTGAGATGTGAATAAGTAGGAGCTCTAGAAGGAGAGGGGGAAGATGGCAAGGCAACATTAATAATAATAAAGGCAACCTTGTCAAAACACTCTTCAGAGAGTCAGTAGCAAAGCCCCATGATGCCGATGGGGGCGCTTTCACGGAATTGCCGTGATGGAGGGGTCACCCAGCAACGGAAAGGGCAGGTGACTCAAATGTGCCACACGGGGCCTCCCTGATAGGCCTCCAAGCATGTGCCTCCTTCTCACTTGGCGGCAGGGGACCCCGAGGGGTATAACTGTCCCCCACTGTGGAGGGGTAGGCCTGGCTCAGCCTGGCTCAGCCTGGGTCACCGGACCCCAGACATTTCACAGACCCGTGCACCCTTGCAGGCCTTCATCTCCCGCCGCCAGCCTCGGGGCAATAATGTTTGTTGCCCCCGAAGGCGAGAGAAGACCCTTGCGGGGCAGGGTGTCACCACCGCGCTCCGCCGGCCCTCACCAGCGAAGCCCAGGCCACCCCGTTCTGCGAGGGGCCGGGGAGCCCAGGGAAGAGGCTGACTCCAACAGAAGCGACAGTCACTTGGAGAAAGGGAAAGGGACAGATTTATTCCCCTCCCTCTTGTCCTCCAGAACGGTTTCATCAGAATGCCACGGGGAATTGCCCCAGAAAAGAAGCGGCCACCGTGCTGAATGTGCGATCTGGGTGTTGAGTTTGGGAACATTAACTCCTATTGTGCGATCCTGGCAGCCCTCACACCTGCGTTTCTCTCTGTTTCTCACGTTTAACTTGTGAAGCATGGTTCCCCCTTCTTGAAATAATTAAAGGTTTTTTTTTCGGTGAATGATCACGTACTGAGCGTTTTTTAATTTCCACAGTGAGACTATTCATAGCCTACAAATCAACTAAGAAATGTCCTCAGGGAGCGTGGGCCAAAATTTCAAATCCAGGCTCCAGCTGAAGCCGTGAACGGACACCAAACACCACCCTCCGGTCCTGGGCCCCCTGCCCTGGTCCCCGGAGAAAGCGTGTGTGGTCTGCGGTATCCCCTCCATCCACCTTCGCCTGGGGCAAGTGACAACTGTCCGGTTTGAGATTTTTACAAAGGTCGTCCTAGGAGGAGTTTTGAGAGGTTAATTTTCTCGATGAACACCTCTTCAGAGGTTGTAATCAACACCCAGAAACCGACCGTTTTCCGTTTAAATCTTTTTAAGGAAGGTTTTTGCCAGAAGGCTCCAAGCCCTGTGGAAAGCCCTAAGGGCTCTGGTTCCTAAAGTAATAAATAACGTTTCTGGGGGCAACATTGGAGCGCAGACATAAATCTCAAGCGGTACCCAGCGGCGGGTAACTTGGGGCAAAGAAAGGCGAGCTGTTTGCTATGTGGGAAGAAAGAGGAAAATCCCCCCCTTTAGACTAGAAAAGCCGACATGGAGGCCGTCCCCATTTTGCGGGTGACACGCTATAATTCTTCTCATTTTTGGCTCCTTTCTCATGTTGGAAAGCGAGTTAAGAGAGGCCAGAGAGGAAAATCGATGTCTTTTCTCCGATTGGTTGGGGACAGTTTGAGAAGAACGTTCTTCCTGAGGACGAAAAGCTGCCGGCTGGATAAAGAAGCCACAAATGACAGTGACGGGTACTCATAGCCACGAAATCCCCGGACGCATCCTTGGGAGGACACAGGCCAGACACATGGTGATGGAGACTCCCTGACCCAAAGGGACAGAAGCAAGTTAGGGGTGGGCATGGAGGACCCCCATTTCACATTTGTTTTAAAATCTGTTGAAATAATTAAACTTTTTTTTTTTTTTTCCTGGAAAAAAAGTTAGAATTCTCTCGAGAGGATATGTTGGTTGATTTTCGAGGGAGAGGAGGGGAGAGGTAGGACAGAGGGGGCCGGGGGAGCACAGCAGTTGCCTCCCGCACACCCTGACCAGGGATCAAACCCACCACCTCGTGGTGTGTGCGATGGTGCCCCCAGTTGATTGACCCACCCGGCCAGGGATGGGAAAAAAGGTGTTTAATACCTAAAAAGTTCTATAATGAAAGGTAACCCATTTTTTAAAAATGTGTACGAAACACTAATAGGAGGTTTATTATAGCATGGGATAAAAGCCAATCATGAAACTCCGTGGCGTGTACCAGTTACTGGCCAGCATGGCTTTTCAACTGAGCCATGACAGCATGAAGGAACAGGACAGCAAGGAGAGATACCTCCTGTCGCTCTGCCCAGCCGCGCTGGCTACGGGGCGGGAGGCGGACACACATTGTGAATGTCAAAGGTGGCCCTTTCCCCCAAGTGAAGAACGCTTTCCCTAGAATTTTATTCTTGATTTCTAGAACACAGGAATAGGTTTTCCTTATTCATTACTTTCTAAAATGTCCCAACTAAATAAAACAAGCCCAAATCTGATAGCAAATGCGGCCTTCTCTCTTGAGTGATGTGCACATTTTCCACGCCGGGACCGCATTCTGAGTTAGTGGCTCTTCTTCCCCTAAGAAGAAATCATCATTTTTAAACAAAGTTGGCCCACATTTGTGTCCTATCGACTGCAGGCAGGATGAATAAGCAAACCTAGACAGTTCTTTACGAAGAGGCAGTAGAACTTGAACTATCTCCCTTTAAAACAGTGACAAGGACTGGCCATTTGCCTTCTAATATGCATTTAAAAATAGCCCTGGCTGGTGGCACAGTGGATAAGGTGCCAGCCCATGAACCCAAAGGTCGCTGGTTCGATTCCCAGCCAGGGCACATAACCAGGTTGCAAGCCAGGTCTCCAGCCAGGTCCATAGCTGGAGGCAGGTGAAAGACAAACATACATTGATGTCTCTCCCCCTCTCTGCCTCTCCCCCAACCCCCTCTCTAGGAATAATAAATAAAATCTTAAAAAAAAAAAAAAAAAAATAGAAAGTTCTATTAGGTTCCAGTTCTTGTTCCTATAGTGCCTTTCTCTTCTCTCTTATCAATTTATTTATTTTAGTTTTATAAGTTCTAGTGCTTTATCATTCATTGCATTAACGTGGGCTAGAATAGCAGAAACATTTTTCTTATGAAGCTAAGAACAGCATTGAGGTCTCTTATATCGCTTATTAAATTGAACGTCAATGATTTTTTTTCCCCCCAAACTGTTGACTTGGCTTTCTCAGTTTACCAACATGAACATTTAAGGCTTGCTATGATTTCCAAATGTTTTGCAGCAATTTTGGATCCAAATATCCTCCCAATTTTTATTATTTCTAGTCCTGCTTTTTTTTTTTTTCCCAGATTATTTGATTCTCCTTGATAGTCACTCGATACATGGTGGGAAACATACACAGTGCACATCCTCGCTTCAAATCATTGAAAACTTTGGGCTGTTAAAGAAGAATCTCGCGTCATGTGTTTTTAAAACTCAATGGTTAAAGGCATCAAATCAGTACGTTCCGATTCCATTGGGTAGATTCCAAAGAATAATCAAAGAGGTATGGCTAAAAACGCCTGCATTTATATACCCTAGAAGTTATCTCTCCAACTCCTCACACTTAAGAGCAAGTGTTGCAGGTGTCACATTAAAACTGGGAGGGCAGCCTAGTTTTATGAAACCCTGTTAAGGAACACACCAGCACACATGTTGGAAGCCGTGGCCACACACTCTCCCACGCAGGACAGTGTACGATTTACCTGTTACCTGTTGGCAGGTGCTCTGGTCCTGTCCGGTCTCTCACACTCACCAAGGCGGCCAGGAACACCGTGCTGCCCACGGGCTGAGCAGGACTTCCTCTGGGTGAGCTGCGGAGGGACCTGGGGGGGGAAGGGAAAGGGACTTTTGACTTGATTAGTTATTTTGCCTCCCCCACCCAGGGGTCCTGAGTACAGCTCACAGCAGCACCCCCTCTCCAGGTCCCCCATAGCCCTGTCCCTGTGGGCCCTGGGCTCCACCACATCTAGATTCTGCACAGCCAGGGGCTGTGACGTTGGATGGGTGGCACTTCTCTGGTTGCCGTGCGAGGGGGTTAGAGAGGGACACACCCTGGCTTAGAGCTCACTGTTGAGCAAAGGCATGACTGGGGTGCCGGTTTGTGTTGGGGTCACTGCCTCCTCCCATCTTTCATCCCAAGACTCCCTCCCCCGAGAGGGCAGGGGCAGAAATTATGCGGAAGCCACCGTCTCCTTGGACTCCAGAACACCCGAAGCGCATGGAGAAGACAGAGCTGGCTGTTCCCCACCGGGAAGGGTCCCCAAGACTGTAAGCAGATGAATATCAAGCTCCTGTGAGGAGAGCAGATGGGTGGTGCAGCTCAGGCACCAGGGCGCCAGGGGCCAAGAAGCCTAGTCCAGCAGCGGCAAGAGCAGAATGGGCCCAGCAAGCTGTCCTGCATGTCCAGGGCTGGCCCTCAGAGCGGAGGGGCTGCCCCCAGTGTTTCAGTCTGGGGAGGGCCCTGGACTGGGTAGGATGAGAGTCAGACACCCCAAGAATGAAAGGCATTAACCAGCTCACTGGCCTGGCAGGACGCAGGCTTGGGGCCAAACCTGACTGACCAGGAAAAAGGAACTGGATGTTTGCATGCTTCGCATGGGGGTGGGTGGGACGCACGTGGTGAACCGGCAGCCTCGCTGTCCCCCGTGTCCTGCGAAGGAGCAGAGGGACTCGCCGCCCAGCTCAGCCCCCAAGTCAGCGGAGACGGAGGCGGAGGCGTCTCTGAAGGGCAGGTCGGAGTTAGACCCCAGGGTCGACGTAAGGAACTTGGGCTTCACCTCGGGAGGAATAAAGGGGGAGATTTCAAGCGGTTGCTTCCTTTCTTTTAAGGACGATGACCTGCGTGGATTTGTTCTGAAAGACGGTCAGCCTACGGTGAGGACTTGGGTTGGAGGGCAGGAGGTTGGCGTGAGGCCACTAGGCTTGGCCTGGACGCAAGTGGCAAACCTGGGTGGCGTGGGCCGTGGTGGTGACAGTGGGGGTGGGGGCATTGTGTGTGACAGGGTCAGGAAGGAAAGCACTGAGCCCACTGCTGCCCTGGCAGGGGTCCGGGGTCAGGCACCCAGTGGGAGGGACGCGGGGGGAGGCAGGTGTGGGAGGAAGAGGAGGGTTCTGCTCCAGCACGCTCACTCCTGCAGCCGGAGGTGGGGCCTGCCTGGGGCCCGGGAGCAGGCCCAGGCGCCCACCCTGCAGCTTCTGGGGGTCCCGGGGCCACGAGGGTCATAAGCAAAGCCCTGGCCGTGGTGACATTGGCCAAGGAGAGCAGGAAGAAGAGGGAACCCAGGACAGGCATGGTTGTTTACATGATTTTAAAATAAAATGGCTTTATGTCTGAACTGACTGCCTCTCCCTCTTTATGGCACCCCCCCCCCATACTATAATCATTTCTCATTTCCCTGGCTTTACTTTCCATTTTGTGTAAAAGTGGCTGCCACCCAAGCCGGACCCTCTTTCCGGTGTCGTGAACATGAACTCAAGTCTGAGAAAAACTGAATCACCAGCTGAACCGGCCACCTGGGCCACGGGTATGAACTTCCAGCCACACTTTCAGTAATGAGCTCACGGTGAGCTTATCAAGTTCCTAATTAAATGCGAGTGGGAAAATAACATTGATTGTGTATTTGCCAGCGTGCAGCCTTTGATAATGAAGCTAGGCATTGTTGTGACATGTGCCAACAGGATCTCCTTCAACCTGGGCTCACAGGACGCCTCTAGAGAGAACGGGGTTGCCTGTTGCCACAGAACCTACTTACGCAAAGGGAGCTGCCCCCTTCAAAGCCGGAGGGTTTGTCCTCGATTTTGTCCCTTGAAAGGACATCACCGAAGCTGCTTTTGAGGGGCAAGGCACTGTCATGAGTACCTGCCTTAGGGGTGCATGTGTCTCCTTTGCGGGGTGGGGGCTTGCATTGTGGAATCAGCCATGATGCCCGGAGCCAAGTTGGAAGAGTATGAGGAGAGAGAGCCAAGTAGCAAGATCGGATTGGCAAACTTGTCCTGCCTTCACCTCCACCCAAACCTGCTCTGCCCACCCAAAGTTCACGTTCTCATAAGAGCACCCCAACCCCCAGCTCCCAAACCAACTTCATTCTGCATCATTTCAACACATTTCGTTTCCTCTCCTTGTGTGCACCCACACCCAATGCAGCCTCCAGAGGAGGCAGTTCTGTTGTCTGACATACACCCCAGAACCTTCCATTGCCCCCTACCTGTGTATCTTCCTAGGGCAGGGGCCACCCCCTCCCAAGGAGGTCCCTGGGTCCTTCTTCTCTTCCTACCCTCCGTGTTCTGCAGCACAGCCTTCCTCCCACAAGACGGGTGCTGCCTGTCTCCTGCTGAGCGCCACCCACAGTTCCCTTCAGCCTGCTAGCACCCAGACAAGTGCCAGGGGCAAGGGAGCCCCATCCGGACCTTGTCAGCTATCTTTAGGTTCCTTGAATTTGCCCAGGTTTTTGGCTCCTGCACATTGGTATTAATTTCCTGCTAATAACGAATTACTGCAAACTGGGTGGCTTAAAACAATAGAAATGTATTCTCTCATAATTCAGGAGGCCAGAAGTTCAGAATTAAGGTGTTGGCAGGGCCACATTCCCTCTAAACCCTACAGAGGAGATGCCTTGCTGCCTCTTCCAGCTTCTGAGGTGGCCACCATTCCACGGCTTGTGGCTGCATCCCTCCAGTCTCTGCCTTCATCTTCACTCAGCATTCTTCCTGTGTTATCTCTCTCTTCTCAGGATACCAGTCATTCTGGATTTAGGCTTCCCCCAAGTCCAGCATGACCTCTTTTTCACTAACTACCTCTGCAACTATCTGATTTCCAAATAAGGTCACATTCACAGATGCTAGGGGGTAGGTAGGTAGGTCCTCAGTTCTGTTCTTAGCAGATATCCATGGTGATTCTTCCCTCATCTGAGATGAATATGTGTGTTCAGTTGTCTTTGTGTCTGTCTCTCACTTGGCTGTAAGCCCTTTGAGCACTGGACCCCTGTGTTCTCCAGAGGCTGACAAAGTGGATGGAGCCATCAGGTAGATGTCCAATACATTTTTATAAACTGAACTTCAAAAGGAGTGACAGGCTAGAGGACGCAGCAATGGCCTGAAGACCAGAAGGCATAAAGTAATAAGACTATAACCTACATCCATCTAGTGCTTTCTAATTGTCCATGTTTTCAAAGCCATGACTTCATGGAACGGCACAGCAGCCCAGCAGGATAGATCGGGCATGTCTGAAGAGCCCGCATTTTACAGAGAAGAGCAAGCAAGTCGAGCTCATAATGAAAGAAAATGTTGGAACCCTGATTGCTGGAGCTGGGAGGATCTGGTAAGACGCTGGGTCTGGTCTGCTCATTTGACAAATGGCACTGCAGAAGGACCGCGCTCAGGGGACTCTACCTGCAATGCACCAGACTGCCTGGGTGGGAATCCTGTCTCCACACCCCCTGGGCGTGGTGAGCCTGGGGGATAACTGATGGGGGACCTTGAGCCGTCATTGATCACTGATGAGGGACCTCGCGAATCAGTTCACACCAAGGCATCTGATTAATGGCATGTCTATCCCAGCCAAACCTACTTTTTAAGAGAGAATGTCTGGAAATTGTTAGCCTAGGCACAAACCTCTGCCGCTGGTGCCCCAGGTAATGCGGGACCCCGTTGGCGCTCAGAAAACAGTAAGTGCACCAGTGAACACAGGTGGGACCCAGGCACAGCTGAACTTGAACATGGGGAGGCGCTGAAGCAAGAGGGACCCTCCTGGAACCCCTCAGTTTGTTCCTCAGATGTGACACATCACCTGTCTCCTGGCATGCAGGATTAGCTTAGCCCTGAAAACTTATTCTGGGGTGAGCAAGTGCAAACTAATGAATTAGGGAGACTGTGCGCTGAAACACAAATGATAGTAATAGGATAATAAGCTCCATGATGTTAGTTTTCAGGGAGTGAGAGCGGTCCACTCTAATGAAGACTTTGGCTCATCGACTGCTATGGCTAAAAGCCCATAAAACACATCAAGAAGGATTTGGGAAGCAAAGCTGAAAAATGCATCCTTCCTGTCGTATATGACCTAGAATTGTTAATGATCATATGTCAAGAAAATGTCCTGGAGAAGAACCATTAAAATAATCACAAGAAGAAGCTGGTGCTGGGATTAGAATAAAAAGGTTAGGGACCCTGGCTGGTAGCTCAGTGGATAAGGTGCCGGCCTGCAAACCCAAAGGTCGCTGGTTCGATTCCCAGCCAGGGCACATAGCCAGGTTGCAGGCCAGGTTTCCAGCCAGATCTGTAGCTGGAGGCAGGTGAAAGGCAACCATACATTAATGCTTCTCTCCCTCTCTGCCTCTCTCCCCTCCCCTCTCTCTGAAAAATAATAAATAAAATCTTTAAAAAAAAGGTTAGGTTGTTGTTCTTTTGGTTTGTTTTTATTTTTTAGCATGGAAAGAGGATGTCGTTCGGGGGAAACAGAGAATAATTTCTGCATCAATTTTCTGTCCATTAGATAAGCATTTATCACATGACTATTTGGTCAAGCACATTGCAGTGCAGGAATCAAAATGCACAAGGCAGACCAACCTTGCCCTCATGGGGTCATTGGATACCAAAAGGAATTTATTTACCAAATTTTGGAAAATGATCTCATGAAGCTTGGAAGGGGTACACTTAGAAAAGAATGCCAAAGAAAAGCAAAGCAAAAGAAAAACCCCTGCATCGTGCCCAGGACTAGTTAAGCACCCAAGAGATAATTGGTGACTTTATAAGTGTTGATATTCTTAACATGATATTAAAGTGTCTGTAGAACCCTGGCTGGTGGCACAGTGGATAAGGCATTGGCCTGTGAACCCAGGTAGCTGGTTCAATTCCCAGCCAGGGCACATAACCAGATTGCAAGCTAGGTCTCCAGCCAGGTCTGTAGCTGGAGGCAGGTGAAAGGCAACCATACATGGATGTTTCTCCCCCTCTCTCTGAAAATAATAAATAAAATCTTAAAAAAAAAAAAAAAAAGTCTGTTGAAAAAGCAAAGGACAGCAGGCAATTCAGAAAGGAGAGCTACAAATGGCCAATTGAATTATATGCAAGTTGAAATAGAACAATGCAGAGCTGCTAGTAAACCTGTAGCGTTAGAAGAGATTAATGAGTTAATCTCTCAGGCTCAGAAGAGACTGAGCGGTTAGAAATACGTAGATTCCAATAAATCCACACCAGGTACGGAATGAGTGATCAGGAGGAACTGGGATATTGGAGGAAAGAGAAAGCCGCACTTGGGAACAGTTTACTGCCAGAGGGCCCCTGCGTGTCCGCCCATTCAGTCCAACCGGGGTTTTCGTTCCTGAGGGTCGCAGGTCCACCTCCCCGGGACCACCTTGGGGAGGTAGAAAAATGCCAACCGCATTCTTGGCCCCCGGCTGGGCTTTCTTATGTAACAATTGCTTGAGCTCCTTAGTCTCAGCACTTGCGAAATAAAAGGGAAGGGTGGCCAAAACAAATAGGTGGCCAGCTTAAAGCCAGCTTGGCCCATGTCACCCAACTCTCGGGCTGCATCGACACAGAACTTTGTAACGAAACAGCAGGCTCTGTTTTTGCCACACATCACGTGTGCCATCCTCTCTGTGACATCCTCTTCACGGTCAAACAGCCCGACGTTCCGCCAAGTCCACCAAGAACATTGGAAACAGGACACTCGAACCGGCACAAGTCATGGACCGGGAAGCCACGCTCCGTGTCCTCTCGGGGTTGTGGTGCGACATTCGCTTTCAAAGCCGTTACTGAATCTTTCTAGCAAACACCTAGAACTCTCTGCTTTCTGGAAATCAGGTGTGTGTAGATCAGAGGGTGTGTTTGTTCAGCACCGTGTGCTTTTATTCCCAGGAGAAAGGGAGTGGGACAGAACACTCTGTCAAATAAACAATTGCCCAAGGTCTTGGGCAAGAGAAATTGGGACAGGAAGCAGACAGTGGACTCCTTGCCCCAGGTGACGGCCTGATAAGGTAAACACACCGCGTACAATGAGTTCCTGTCCTCCTGTGATAAATATTTATGTGCCGGGCCCGGGTTTGAAACCACTAAACCATTTCTCAGCCCGGACGTTGACCTTTGGATACAAAACACAGGGCTAATTTTGCAGGTGATGTAATTAATTTTCGTGGCTCCAAGCTGTGCGAGGAGCAAGAGAAATGGTTGTTTTCGTGATTGGTTAAGACGTGATTCAGCAGGTGTGCGCGGCTCTCAGGTAACACGGTCCGTTGACACCAGGACGCTTTCGTGAGTCACACCTGGAATGGAAGTCACGCCAGCGGCTGGGGAAGAGGGTGGCTGAAAGGGCTTCATCCTGAGCAAACCCCGGTCCTCCGGACAATAGAAGAAGGACGAGTCCAACTCTGGATTTGCAGTTGGCCTCGTGTTATGGCCTCGGATGAGACCGAGGACCTTATTTTTCAGGATGTTGGTTTGGTGGGACCCAGAATTCCTGTGACCTGGACGTATGGAACTTCATGTAAATAAAATGTGCCGGCAAACCATACTCTTCACGTGAGTTTAACTGACCCCACCCAAAACAAAAGTAAAAGGCAAATGACAAACAAGGAAAGATACGGGTCACAAAACAGCGCCGCCTTCTTCCCAGGTGGTGACCGGGGTCCCTGTTAACCCCCCTCGATGTAGTGCGTCACTCCTGACATAGCTGGGGGCCATATCCTGCCCCCACAGCCTTTGGCTTGCTCTTCGCCTTCAGCCGGCATTTGCCTCGGCATCTCCTCTCGCGGGCTCCCGGGTTCCACTCCTAATGAAAGGGTGTGTCGTGTGGTACCCCACCCCCACCCCGTTCCACTACCAGGACCTGGACTGCAGCCTGGATGCCTCCTCCGGGGACCTGCCCTGCGCCAAGGCTTGTTGATGGTCCTTCCTGGACACCAGGGAGCCATCTGTTCGCATGACTCCATGTTCCCTGCCCTCTCTCAGAGTGTGTGCTGCACTGCACACTCAAAAATGGTTAAAATGTAGCCCTGGCTGGTAGCACAGTGGATAAGGCGCCTGCCTGCGAGCCCAAAGGTTGCAGGTTCGATTCCCAGCCAAGGCACATAACAAGGTTGCAAACCAGGTCTCCAGCCAGGTCTGTGGCTGGAGGCAGGTGAAAGGCAACCATACATTGATATTTCTCTCCCTCTCTGCCTCTCTCCTTTCCCCTCTTTCTAAAAATAATGATATAAAATCTTTTTAAAAAATGGTTAAAATGGTAAACTTTATGTCCACAATTTTTTTAAATGACTAATCACTTTATTTATTTATTCATTTGAGAGCGAGGGGCAGGGAGGGAGAGAGAGGGAGAGATACATCAGTGCTCCAGAGAAACACCAGTCGGCTGCCTCTCACACGCACCGACCCAGGGACCTCACCCGCAACCCAGCCACGTGCCCTGACTGGGAATCGAACCCTCGACCTTTCACTTTGCAAGAGGACGCTCAATCACCTGAGCCGTAGCGGGCAGAAAACAATAACTAATGTCTTTTTAAAAGGTAACAGCAGCTCGCACACCCTGTTACTGTTCAGGAACTTGGGTTCAGCACCCAGTCCTCGAACACCTGTCTCGAGGGGTCTCCCCACTTTGGAGGAACCGCGAGACTATCTAGTGCATCGAACAGGCGCTCAGGGCTGAGTCCTGGAGAGCGGTTGCGCCTGTCCTCACAGAGATCTCTCCTGTGTTCCTGCCGCGGCTGCGGCCTGGAGGGGCTGCAGAGGGTGTACAGTTCGAAGCCTAAAATATATACATGCCACCCAGCTCCAGACGGCTTAGCAGCCCCTGCCGGGACATAGGTGCCCCATAGATGCTTGCTGGAGATGCTAACTGTGAGGGCTCGTGGTCTTAAATGCATACAGTGATCAATGAAACTTGCTGTGTGAACCCCCAGGGGCCAGAAGCTGATGACCTTGGACAAGACATTTGACCTTTCTGAGCTTCGGGTCCTCTTCTATAAAATAGAACGTTGAACTAGATGATTCCTGGGACGGGGGTGGGGTGGGGTGGGGAGGTGGGGGGTGGCGGGGGTAGGGGGGTGGAAGGTGTCTTCCTAATTCCCAAATTCTACAACTGTATCAGAATATACCTTCTAGTTCTGTTTTTATTCTCTTCCCGCTGGGGAAGAAATAACTGAGGACATATTTATATAGCATTCAGAGGAAGAGAAGACATCTCCCAACCCGACAAATAAAAAAAGCTTACATTCTCACTTTAAAATGTTCTACCTTTGGCGTGTTTGTCTTCATACTACGGCTTTTTGCGTTTTGAAGGGTAATTTGCAGCTAGACCTGTTCCGAGATGCTGACAGAGCTTTTCGCAGTGGGGCTCGTTTGGATGAAGAAAAGGGGAAAAAAAAACACAGCGATAGCTTTTGGCAGGTACTGAATAACTTGAAACTCCTACTCACGAGGGATTCTGAAGAGCGAACATACAAAGATTTCTTCCAGGGCTTGAGTCTAGACTCTTTTGAAAAGTATGTGTGTGTAATCATTCACTTTTCCCGAGGACGCACCGGGCTTGATTGCAGAAACAATGGGGTGACTTGCTAGCTGGTCACCAGCCCTGCGCAGGCAGGAGAGTCTGCATGCAGCACGTCCGGATTCTGGACAGATTTTCCTCGGGACCTTTCCAGTTATTACGCCCAGAGAAAGGCCATAAAACTGATATCTGGCCCTGCTACCGTTGGGAACAAACTCACTTGTTGTGAACCTGTGCTCTAGCTGGGGCTGGAACCAAACCCTGGGAAATCTGAACATCCTGTTTGCTACCTGAGTTTTCGTTTTATTGATCTGTTTTCGGTGGCGATGACCGTCACCGGCATCAGAATTGTGTTTTCTCTACCCTCTGCTGTAGAGGGCCGCTCGCGTGCGCTTTCCTGACAGGGGCTCTGCCCTTGTGAGCACCCTTTGTGAGTCACCCCGGGGGGCTCTGGGGCCCCTTTTCTCTCTCCGGCATCCAAATCTGTGCCACCGAAGGGATGGAAGTGAATGCCACCCCCCGCTGTTACCAGTATAAGCTGTCCCTAATTTTTCTAGAAAGTTAACCGAGCTTGGAAACTCATGTTAGCTATGATATGGTTGGTGGTTCACAGACAGAATATTCACAGGATGAACTCAGGGTCAATGACATTTTTTTCTTTTTTGGAAAATGGAACTTTTTCATCTTTAGCAGCTGTAATGAGATATGAATAACTTGTATACCACAAAGTCCACCCATCGGAGGTGTATAATTCTGTGGCTTTTACTTTATGCATAGTGCTGTGCAGCCACAACCGCCATTGACTCTAAAATATTTCCATTACCCCAAAGAGAAAGTCACCCCTCTTCCTGGGGAAACCACTAGCCTCTACATCTGCCTCCACAGATGTGCCTATTCTGAACATTTCACATAAGTGGGATCACACACTGCGTGGTCTTTTGTGTCTGGTTTCTTTCGCTCAGCATCATGTTTACAGGGGTCAGGCGTGTTGTCACGTGTATCAGAGCTTTAGTCCTTTCCCTGCCCATTGATACTCTGGTGTGGATCGACCGCAGCTGCCTCATTCCCCAGCTGATGTGTCGTTGAATTTTGGAACTGGAAGGAAAGCGGCAGACTTCTCAATGTTACCCTCAATTTTACAAAGAGAAGAGACACAGAGAGGGGAGGTGGCCTGTCCAAGGAGACATAGCCAGGCTGGGAGACCTGGCCCCAGAGCTCTGGATTTTTAAATAACAAAATATTTCCAGCATACTGAAAAGTATAGGAAAAAAAATTGAATGAACATGCACAAATCCATCACCCAGCTTTTCATATTATATCCCTTAAAGCATAAAATATTAAAGATACTTCTGAGGTTCTCTGGGTACCTCCCTCCCTGGTCCCTGATCCTGGTGCCTCTCTTCCCAGTGAGAAGTACTTTGCCAAATCTGCATGCACATTTTAATTCTGTCACTACAAGCATCTACTCTATATCATAAACACGCAGGCTGTTTTGTGCATGCATCCAAACTTTCTATAAATAGCATCAAACTGTATGTATGTATCATCCTGTAATCTGTTTTTACAATGTTATGTTTTAGAGATTTAGCCATTTTGAAACAGGTAGCCATGTTCTACTATCTTCACTGCTTTGTCGTATCTTTTTCTTTTTAAATTCTCACCCCAGGACATTTTTTCATTGTTTTTAGAGAGAGAGAGGAAGGAGTGAGAAAGGAAGTGGGGGGTGGGGAGAAATACCAATCTTAGAGAGAAACCTTGATTGGTTGCCCTCTTGAACACATCCTGACCAGGGATCAACATCAAACTTGCAGGTCAAGTGTGTCCTGACGAGGAATCAAACCTGTGAACTTTCAGTCTACATGACAATGCTCCAACCAACTGAGCTACACCAACCAAGACTATAGTATCTAGTTTTAAAGTATACTAGCATTTATTCATCCCTGTGCCCTGATAAGTATTTAGAGCTGGGGTCAACAGACTTTTCCTGTAGAGAGTCAGATGATAAATATTTTAGGCTTTGTCGGTCTCACATTCTCTGTCACCAATGGGGTGTTTTTCCATAAAAGTTCCCAGAAACGAGCAGTGGACCTGATTTTAACTCTCTCATTCTCTGGTCATTCGGGTTTCCCTCTGGGAACTCCCTGTTCCTGGCCTTCTCCCATTTTTTCTCCTGGGTTCTCTTTCACTTAACCCCTTGTAGGAGTACTTTGTAAATTCTAAATGCTCATCATAGGTTGACCATGGACTGTGTTAGCCTGTTCTCTGCCTGTTGCTTGTATCGCCTTTTTATTTTGGTTGTTGTCTGAGGGACCAGAGTTTCTCATTTTCATCAGCTGTCATTCTGCCCGTTTATGGTTTGTACTTTCTGAGTCTTGGTCGAGGAATCCTCCCTTAATGTAATTTTCTCCTAATTTTGCAAATGTTTCCAAGTTTGCTTATTACACTTAATTCACCTGGAACTTACTGGCATGTTGGGTATGAAGTAAAATCAGTTTATTTTTTCCACACGCATGATCGGCTCTAATTATTAACTAGTCCATCCCTATATTGCTGACCTACCATAGGGGAGAAAAAGTTTCTTCTTCTACCCTTCCAGGTTCTCTGCTGGGGCTCTTGGTGAAAGATGAACAGGCAGAGATGCATTAAAAACACTAATGTAAGTTGTATGGGACAAAGGAGCCCCTCTAAGGGAACAAAGACCCAGAAGAACAACAGTTAAACCTCAGTGCTTTTGTACGAGGTAAGGGCAAAGCTGTGGGACAAGAGGAAAAGACAAAGGGGTAAGAGCTCAGGGTGGGGAACTGGGGGGAACAGCAGGGCCCATTCGCTCAGATTCCTCTCCCCACCCCCCACCTCTGCAGAGAAGGAGGCTTCTTTGTGTCATAAATTACAGTTATAGATTTTATCATTTTCTTTATAAATGTCTTACACATCTCCCGTTATCTTTGTTCCTTGCTTACACCAATTCTCTTGCTCCTGTAATTGGTAATTTCAAAATGAGCCCTGGCTGGTGTGTCTCAGTGGATTGAGCGCCGGCCTTCAAACCAAAAGGTCACCAGTTTGATTCCCAGTCAGGGCACATGGCTGGGCTGCAGGCCAGGTCCCCAGCTCGGGGTGCAGGAGAGAGAACCACACATTCTTTCTCTTTCCTGTCCCTCTCTCTTTTAATTAATTAAAATTAATTTTTAAATTAATTAATTTAAAAAATTATAGTGCTTCTGGTGTATAGGAATACACTTGAATTTTATGTATTAATCTGAAACCCAGGAAACCGTGAAAGCTCACTTCGTTCCAGAAAGTTTATTGGTTCCAACATTCTCATGGACTTTTATGTAGCTGTCCATGATATCTGTGCTCTAGGACAGTTTTGCTTTGTTCTTATCCTTTCCACCTGACACCTTTTCCTAATGTTTTCTGTTCTTGACACACAAGTCAGGACCTGACCCCATCACAGGGTTGGTGACAGTGGGCGTGAAGTTCTCAGGGCTGATTTTAGAGGAACGTTTCTCATTCTACCTGGAAGTGTGATATTTGCTATAGGTTTTCAGCAAATGCCCCTGCCCTTTTTTTTTTTTTTTTTTTAAGATTTTATCTCATTAATTTTAGAAAGAGGGGAAGGGAGAGAGGCAGAGAGGGAGAGAGAGATCAATGTATGGTTGCTTTTCACCTGCCTCCAGCCACAGACCTGACTGGAGACCTGGCTTGCAACCTGGTTATGTGCCCTGGCTGGGGAATCGAACCTGTGACCTTTGGGTTCACAGGCCGGCGCCTTGTCCACTGTGCCACCAGCCAGGGCAAGCCCCAGCCCTTTGATTATGAAAGATCCTGCTGGTTTCTGGGGAGTTGGGAGTCTTTACCCTGGTTTCTCAGAGAGTTTTTATTCATTAACATTTTATTATGAAAGTCAGGGATGCTCAGAGAAACAGCAACGAAATAAGTACAAAGGAGAAGGAACTTCCCACCCCCAGCCAAAATCACTAATACCTTGTCCTTCCAAAACTTTCAATGGATATAATGAGCACATATTTTCATGCTTTTTTCCTTCCCATGAATGGAGCACACTGTACAGACTGCACGGCAGTGAGCTCTTTTCTAGTAAAATCTCCCAGATGTTACTCTGTAGCGGTACGTATGGGTCTACTTCACCCTTTTCTGTGGTCGCAGGGATTGATCGGTTTAATCAACTCCCTATGAAGAGCCATGCAGGCAGCTCCCTTATTTGTTTGTTCATTTGCCTGTTGGCTGTTGCACACAGTGGCTCGCAGAACACCCTTGGACTGACGAGGTCTGTCCCCAAAGTATTGAGCCACTGTCAATCTAATTGAAGGCGTGTGCGCAGCCGACACCTTGGGGACAGGCCTTGTATGTCTTGGCACATGTGTGCAGGCACATCTGTAGGGTGAGTAGGAACGTTCCCAGTTTTAAACTCCATTGCCAACCCTTCTCCTGAACACCCTGCTCTTCCCTGAAGGGGACCTAGGAAGACTGTACGTGCTTCAGTCAAGACCCCCTGGGACATGTGGGTCTTTGCAAGGAGTCAGGGCAGGGGCCCCGGGGGCAGTCAGCCAGTCTCTGGCTCTTGTCCTGCTGGCTCCTCTCAGCCTGTCTCAGCCTCCGCAGACTTTGGACCGAATTCGATGCCTAGACTCACAGTATCCCCTGCTCCTCCCTCCTCCGTGCCCTGCCTACTTGGCTGCCTGGTCCCTGTGGGCCCCTCCCCACCTCCACCCTGGTCTTGGACTTGGCTCTGACATCTGCTGGCCCTTCCTCAGGCCAAAGAACTCTCAGATTCCCATTCTGTGTCTCCTTCACCGGTGGTGTTTATTTTCTTCTTCTACTATTGGCCTCCCTGTACCCCTTCCCGGACCAGCCTGGTCCCCTGCCCTTGTAAGGGACCAGAATATGCCATCCTAACATGTGCCACTTGGGCACAGAATCGGTTTGGGCTGAAGGTCGTTGAGAAGAAGCAGGCACAGAAAGAGCTCTCTGCCCTCCTTGGACCTGCCTAGAAGCAGGGCATCAGCTCTCTGAGGGAGCTGTGCCTACTCCCCCTACTAGGACAGCAACCCCACCGCCAGAGATGGAGGCAGTCCTGAGGCGGATCGACGTGAACAAATTCTAAACCCTGTCATGCCCCAGACACGAGCCTAACAGGTTGGGGAAAAGTGGGTCCTCCCTAGACATTCCACACTCCCTTCTCCACGGCAGCCCAGGGACGACGGAGCGCCCACGAAGGTGCGCCCACTCTGTTGCGAGCACATCAGTCATTCTCTACCCTCCAGCCAGGGCAGCCTTTGACAACGGAAACCAGATCAGGCCGCTGCCTCCTCAAACCTTTTATGGCTTCTCAACCCGCTCATTAAACAAACAAACAAACAAACCAACCAACAAACCAATAACACCACACAGTGTCCTGCCTCTTGCTCCTGGCTTCCAACCTGCCCCCAGCCAGGGGGACCCTCAGGTCATCCTTTCCCAGCTCCCGCTCTTTCTCATCTGCTGGCTTGGAGTTTGCAAGACCCCCTTCATCTCAACCCCTCACCACCCATTAGAAACAGGCTTTATTCTTTATCACGGCACCTCCTTTTCCTCCTTTACCAGGAACTTGGTAAAGTCCTGCCTTGAAGAAATCACCTATCCCCATGATGCGGTGCCAGCCACCCTCCTGCCACCTCCCAGGAGTGTGTGGGGCAGAAGCTTGGCCCATCCAACTGCCCGCGCTGGAATTCGACCCTCGACCCGCGCAGCGCTAGCATTGGCAGCAACCAAACGATCGCAGCAGATTTATCTCAAAGGCGGGGCCCTGAAGACAGCACAGCTCTTGTGACAGTCTGTCCTTCCTGGCCCACCCACCCCGTCGCCCCTCGCCCCGGCCCCTCCCCCGATGCTTCACCCCTGGGTGTTCAGCTTTGACTTCTAGTTCATGAGCTTCCCGTTCCTTCCCCCAACCTCCCTTGCTCATCAGTTGAGTGGTTGGAGTTCTGCTGACCCTGCCCACCCTCCGCAGCTGTGGTCCCCATTCACCTGGTGCCCAGCTCTGGGGGCACACAGAAGCCCCCTGTATGTATGTGATGAAGGGGTAAGGGAGGGTCTTGGATGGGGGAAGGGCACACTGAAAGGATGAGAGCCAGGCAGGGGCACCAGCCCCCCCCCC
>PVIW01007818.1:0-68017 GCA_004026585.1 Noctilio leporinus | reverse complement strand
TTTGAAATTCGCCATTTTAATAATAATGTGCCTTGGTGTTGGTCTGTTTGGGTTGATCCTCATTGGGACCCGCTGTGCTTCCTGAACTGGATTCATGTTTTCACTCATCATGTTAGGGAAATTTTCTATCATGACTTTTTTGAACAGGTTTTCCATTCCTTGTTTCTCTTCTCCTTCTGGTATCCCTATGATATGGATGGTATTACGTTTCATGTTGTCCTGCAGCTCTCTTAACCCCTCTTCAGTCTTGTTCAGCCTTTTTTGATTCTCTTGTACTGTCTTGGAGTATTTGTCTACATTATCCTCCAACTCGCTGATCCGGTCCTCTGCTTCCTCTAGCCTACTGTTGATTCCTTGTACTGTATTCTTCAATTCAGAAATTGTATTCTTCATTTCCTCCTGCCACTTATTGATAGTTTCCATGTCCTTTTTCATGCTGTTGTAGTTCTCAGTAAGCTCCTTGTAACTTCCCTGGAGTTCTTTGTAATTTCCCTGGAGTTCTTTGTAATTTCCCTGGAGTTCTTTGTAGTTCTCCTGGAGTTGTTTACAGTTTTCTTTGATGTGACTGAGCTCACTGAGCTTCTCTATCATCATTCTTTTGAATTCCTTACCTGATATTCCAGGTGCCTCTGTTTCATTTTGTGTTCTTTCTGGGGATTCTTCCTTTCCTTTTGGTGATGGACTGATTCTATTTTTCCCCATTTTGGGTGTCTGTTCTTGTCTGCTCTTTATTTATTTATTTATTTATTTATGTTCTTTCCTTGGGTTAACCTGCTTTGCTTCCTTGCCTTAGTTGAGCACCCTTCTGTGATAGGACATGTGTGGAGTTCAATGTTGCTGTCTCCCAGATTTTCTCCACTTGCTGTTCTTGGTGTGTCCTTTATTTGGGCTGTCTGGTTGTATTCTGGGCCAAAAACAAAAACAAAAACAAGAACAAACAAACAAAATAATAACAAAAACAAAATACCAAACCAAACCAAACAAACAAACAAAAAAAATTGCAAAAGGAAAAAAGAAATAAAAATGATAATAATAATGAGAAGAAAGGTTTTAGATGGCTGTTAACCCTTAATAATCCCTGACTGGTCCAGATGGAGCTTGGACCTGAGGGCTTTTAGCAGAGGAAAAAAAGAAAGAAAAAAAGGAGAATGTCACAAGAGAAAGAGAAATCAATATTAATAAAGAAAAGGTTTAGGTTTCTGTTCACCCTTTATGGTCTTTGTTTGGTCCAGGTGGAGCTAGGACCAGTGGGGAAAAGAAAGGAGAAATAAATAAAGAAAGAAAGAAAGAAAGAAAGAAAGAAAGAAAAAAAAAGGATGGGAGGAGAAAGTCAGAAGACAAAGAGAAATCAATATTAATAAAGAAAGGTTTTAGCTGTGTGTTCCCCTTTTATGATTTCTGATTGGTCCAGGTGGAGCCAGAACCTGTGGGCTTTACCAGGAAGAAAAGGAAAAGAAAAATTAAAAAAAAAAAAAGAGGAAGGAAGAAAAGAATAAAGAAAGGGTTTAGAAAGGCTGGGCAAGGGAGGAATGCTTAGATTGAGGACTGGGAATGCGTTATAGCCACAGAGTGAATAGACTTAATTCGAGAGTAGGGGAAGGTCTTGGATATTTAGGTGGACTGAGGTATGGGGGGATTAAGAATATGTGAGGAGTAACTTTTGTAAAGGATATGTTGGGGATTAATAGTTCATATTGCTCTCAGTATAATTCAGGTGCTTGAGATTGGCAGCAATCCCTTTCCTAAGGCTGCCTCTTTTTCTTGGTCAGGACTTTACAGTCTATAGTCTATATTCTAGCTGGTCTTGGTGCGTGGCAGGGCCTCTGATTGTCACAGTAGGGCTGATTCTGAGTGTCCACCCCCAGGTAGTCTGGGCCTTCCGCAGCCTGGCTGGGTTTTAGGGCTGCAGGTATTCTGGAGCTCGCAGGGAGCCCCCTCCCACTCCTGGGGGAGGTTCCTGTCCAGAATGCCCCCCCAGCACTTCTGCAGGGCAGCCTGCAACTTCGCTGGTCCCTGTGACGACTGGCCCCACCCCCGCAGTTTCGGGAGGAGGCCAGGCCTGTCAGTCAACACTGTCCGGGGTCCGCCTACACTGTCCTGCCCTTCCCGGACGGGCACCATGCCTCCAAGCCAACCAGCTCTCCTTGGAGTCCTTTATGTGGCCTCTGTGATGAGCCCCTCCCAGGCGTGGGCGGTGCGGCCTTTGTCTCCGGCAATGGCGGGTCACCTGCTACTAGTTCCCAACTTGCCAGCTCTCCGGCTCACCGTTTGGAGTTTCCCGCGGAGCCTGGGGGCCTGTGTGGTTGCGCAGGGCTGGGCCTCCCCCATGGCAGAGGCTTCTAGCTGCTGTTTCCCCGGTGGCCCAGCAGCTCCATTTTCAGCCCTCTCACTGCCCCGGCCAGTGCACTTCCTGCTCCCCCACTCCAGCTTCCTGCAGGACTCTTCTCCTCCGCCTCTAGCCTTGCTTGGAGCCTCCTCTCCCTGTTGCTGGGGTGAGTCTCTCACACAGTCCCTCCCCTGCAAGAGTTCAATTCCGCGTTCCCTACAGCGTTTGCCCTCGCTGCCCGCACTTCACTGTTGAGACTTCCTGTCGCCAGGGAGCCTGGAACTGGCCCCAGTCAAACGCGCCCCTCTGGGCAGAGCCGCCCCTGCCCAGAGCCGACCTCGGCCAGCCCGCCGGCTGGTCAGTCACGAACGCCTCACCTACTGTCCTGCTGGCCTCCTCTGCCTCTGGGCTGTGCTCCCCTGTGTCCAGATGCTGCTCGTTCCAATCCCTAGGGTTCTGAAGACGTCTCACGCTCCCTATCCTGTCCTCTAGCTGCTTTGGTACTCGAGAACACCATCAGCACTGCTCTCTACTCTTTCGCCATCTTCTAGATTTGTTTCTTTATGAGTGTCTTAGTTATTGTTGGTTGTTTGCATTTGCATGGAAATTTTAAACCAGCTTGCCATTTCCATAAAAAATACTTCCTGAAATTTTGATTGAATATGCATTGCATCTGTAAACCAGTTTGAGGAGAGTTGCATCTTCACAATATGAATGAAGTCTTCCAATTCAAAAACATGGTTTATTCCTCCATTAATTCAGGTCTTTAAGTTCTCAAATACATTTTGCACCTTTAACATTTTCAGGTTAGAGGTGTTATACATCTTAGATTTATTCCTAAGTATGTAATATGTTATTTTAATCCCATCATTTAAATGTCAATTTTTGAAAATATTTTATGTATTTATTTTTAGAGATGAAGAATGAGATGGGGAGAAACATGGATTAGTTGCCTCTCACACTCTCCCATCCAGGGACCTGGGCATGTGTACTGACGAGGAATGAACTGGCCACCTTTTTGTTTGTGGGACAATGCCCAACCCACTGAGCCATACCAGTCAGGGATAAATTTTAATTGTAATTTTTGCTGACATGCAAAAATATAATTAACCTTTGTAAAGAGAACACTTATCCATCACCTTCCTGAATTCATTTATTGAAACTAGTGAATTTTCTAAAGATTCTCCTGGATTTTCTATACATTCAATCATATTGCTCATAAGTAATAACAATTTTTTTATGATTTCCAATTCTTATAGCTTTTTATTTATTTTTCTTATTTTATTGCATTCACAACTACCTCTGATAGATTATTGATGAGAAGATGTGACCATCTTTCCTTCTTGATTTGAAAGGAAAATTTTCAATATTTCACTGTTAAATGTCACATTTGTTTTAAAGTTTTTTCAACCCTCTCCCAACTCTACAACCAAGCTACTTTTTCTCAGTTTAAGGAAGTTCCCTTATAACCCTACTGTGTGAAGAATTTTTTAACTTTCTTATCATAAATGGGTATTAGATTTTATTAACTGATTTTTCTGTATTTATTTTGCTGATTACATAATTTTAATTTTCATAATATGGTGAATTACATTAATTAAGTTTTTTAATATTAAATCAATCATACAGTGTTTTAATAAATCCATTTTAGACTTGTTTTATTATACCCTTTATTAATTACTCGATTTAATTTGTTAGTACTTTATTTAAGATTTTTCATCTATTTTTATAAGGCAATTGGCCTATAATATTTCCTTTCTTTTTTCTTTTTTTGCATATTTTACTATTAAAATGATCTAATCTCATAATATGAGCTGAGAAGGAACAAAGTTGAGGAATCATGCTACCTAATATCAAAGTATACTATAAGGCTGTAGTAATCAAAACAGCATGGTACTAGCATAGAAAACAGAACATAGATCAGCGGAATAGAATAGAAAGAGTATAAATAAACCCACACCTTTATAGTCAATTAATATTTGATAGAGGATGCAAGCACATACAATGGGCTAAGGACAGTTTATCCAATAAATGATGTTGGGAAAATTGGACAGATATATGCAGAAAAATGAAACTAGACCACCTTCTTATGCCACACACAAAAATTAAAAATGTATTAAAGGCTTAAATGTTAGACCTGAAACCATAAAAATCATAGAAAACATAGGTAGTAAAATCTTGGACATTGCTCCTAGCAATATTTTATCTGAAATATCTCCTCAGGCAAGGGAAACAAAAGAAAAAAGGAACAAATGGCACTATGTCAAACTAAAAAAGATTTTGCATAGCAAAGGAGATCATCAACAAAATAAAAAGAAAACCCACAGAATGGGAGAACATGATTGTCAATGCACCTGATAAGAGGTTAATATGCAAAATTTATAAAGAACTTATAAAACTCAACACCACCCTTCCCCATAAACAATTCAATAAAAAATGAGCAAAGGACATGAATAGACACTTCTCCAAAGAGGATATACAAGTGGTTAATAGACATTAAAAGATCCTCATTGTTACCAGTCATCAGAGATATGCAAATTAAAACCACAATGAGATATCACCTCACACCTGTTGGAATGGCCATCATCAATAAATCAACAAACAACAAGTGCTGGCAAAGATCTGGAGAAAGGGGAACTCTTTTGCACTGTTGGTGGGGATGCAGACTGGTGCAGCCACTGTGGAAAGCAGTATGAAAATACCTCAAAGAATTAAAACTGTCCTAAGACCCAGCAATTCTACTTCTGGGAATTTATCTGAAGAAACCTAAAACACTCATTCAAAAGAACATAAGGACCCATATATTCATTTCAGTGTTATTTACAGTCACCAAATATGGAAGCAGTCCAAGTATTTATCAGTAGATGAGTGGATAAAACAACTATATGATACAATTTACACAATGAAGTACCACTTGGCCATAAAAAAGAAAATTTTACCCTTTGCAACACTCATGGATGTACCTGGAGATTATTACTAAGTGAAATAAGCCAGTCAGAGGAAGACAAATACCATATGATTTCACTCATATGTGGAATCTAGTGAACAAACTGAACCAACAAGCAAAATAGAGACATAGATAGAAAAGTAAGCTGACAGCTCTGGGTGGAGGTTGGATGGTGAAGGGATTGAGCAAAAAGAAAAAGGATTCATGATAATGAATAACAGTGTAATGATTGTAGGGGAAGGGGGATATAAGCAGAATAAATGGTAATGGGAAAACACAATAAAAGTAATTTTAGTGCTGGCTTGCAAACTCAAAGGTCACTGGTTTGATGGCCCCAGCCAGGGCACATAACCAGGTTGCAAGCTAAGTCTCCAGCTAAGTCCGTAGCTGGAAGCAGGTGAAAGGCAACCATACATTGAAAATAATAATAATAATAATAATAGTTTTAAAAAATTAAAAATAAATTTCCAAACTTAAAAAAAAAGGAAGAAGACAGTAAATTTATAGTCTTAGTCTCTGTAGCAAGGTGGCAGATAAATAACTGAGGCTTTACCCATCTGGTGATTCTTCCTAGATATTGCATCAGGGACTAATGGTACAAAGAAGGAGGGACCATTATGAGACAGCCAAGTACTTGGGTCAGGAAGGTAGGACTGCAGCCTCCAGTATTGGGGCTCTGGGTACCAGCTGTTGTACTCACTGGGCAGCAGTGTCCTCACAATCCCATTTTGTGGTATTGTTTATGGTTGTTGATTCTGGCTGTGGGGCCAGTTTCTCTAGCTCTTTCAGTAATTCAGTGAGTATCCACTGGGCTTCCAGCACATTTCTTTTGCTGCTTAAATCAGCTATATGCTAATAAGAGTCTTAACTAACACACTGCTATGACCCTCATCCAAATTATATTCCTCATTACAATCTTATAACTTCCTACACTTTTCTTGCATGCCATTTATAATTAAGTTGGTGTGATTGTTTCTATCTGTATCCCCACTGACAAGGTTCCACAGGACAGGAATCCTGTCTGGTTTGCCATGAAACTTCCCACATGAGTTCAATCCAGTAAAACTCTAATTATAAGGAAAATCTTAACATAGGCAAGACGGAAACAGTAGAAATGGTAGAAACTTTCTGCTGGGGAGGTGAAACTGAAGAAGAATCTGGCAGTTCAGATTCCTTAAGGTGAGCTTGAAGATGAACAACCCCAAGTTCACATGTCCTTTGCTCATTGTTCTCCCAAGTTTACTCTGGTCACACGTCATGATTTTGATGTCTTAAATTATAATTACATAAGAGAAGGATAACCATGGCTGCTAATTATAGATTACACCCCCACTCCTCAAGAGTGCCTCACTGTGTTCACATTTTCATCAAATTAAAAGTTACCTGCCTGAGTAAACAATATTTTTGCCATGAGCCACTGGGGACCACAATAGTGTCAAGTGAAGACAGGCTGTGTTCTGACAGCACTCCTTCACTTCTTTGCTATCCTCAGGAAATGTACAGTGGTTTTCTGCCTGTTGAAAGAAGGCTTTTGTTGGCAGTTAGTGACTCTTGGCAGTAAATAATGACAGCTACGAGCGACTGTGTGTCTGGAACTGAGCCAGGTGTTTTATGTATAAGCTCCACTCTGACCGAAGGCCTTCTGACTCAGATCTTTGCTCTTTTTCTGTCTCAGTTGTGTCTGGGTCTCCAACAGTGCTTGGCTCACAGTAGGTGTTCAATAAATATTCATAGTATGAATGATTCCATTGATTCCTGTCAACACCTTTAAGATGCTATACTTAGCCTGTTTTATGGCTTGAAAGCTCAGAGAGGCTAAATGACCTGCTTCAAGTCACACAGCATGCAAACAGCAGGCAAAACTAGGATCTGAGGCCATGTCTGACTCTAGAGCCCAGGCTTTTATCCTTTACACTCTCTGTTTCCTGTTCAGTGTAATATGTGTGGCATACACATGTCCCAAAGAAGGCATAGCCAGTAAAATCTGGGATTCAGGTCAGAAAGCTGAAGTCAACAAAAAGCAACATAAAATAAATGAAATAAACCACATGGAATGATGGCTTGTTGTTGGGAACACTAGCAATTTGTCCAAGTTTCCATAAAGGAAGAGAGAGTGCATTCTAAATTTAAGTGCAGAAAACAGCCTGTGATGGTTAATTTTATGTGTTAACTTGAGTAGGCCATGGCATTTAGTTTTCAGGAAAACATCAGTCTAAATGTTGCTACAAAGGGTTCTTTTTTAAGATTTGACTAACATTTACATCAGTAGACTTTGAGTAAAGCAAATTACTCGTCATAATATGGGTGGGCCTTATACAACCAGTTAAAGACCTTAAGAGAAAAAGACTGAAGTCTTCTGAAGAAGAATTAATTTGGCCTCTAGGCTACCTTCAGGATTGAGCTACAATATCAGCTCTTCTCTCTAGGCCTGACAGACTGCACTGTAAATGTCAGACTAGCCAGCCCCCACAATCCTGTGAGCCAATTCCTTAAAATAAATCTCAATCTCTCTCTCTCTCTCTCTCTCTCTCTCTCTCTCTCTCTCTCTCTCTCTCGATATACATTTTGTTGGCTCTGTTTCTCTGGAGAACTCTAATACAAAAGTGTTGCCTCAAGAAAATGCACCTGGAATGCATAGACTGAAGAGAACCATGTTACATACAGCCCAAGTGTGTGGTCACAGACAGAGATCCTGTTGCACTGTACAACTCAAAGGATGAGGTCTTCCAGGTGCATACTGCGAAGGGAGTCAAAGACTGTGACTGTGTACCTCTGCCCAGGAGAAAGGATATAGTACCATCTCTGCAGGATAATATTCCATTCATTATGACTGCTAAGCTACCAGGCTATCTGGAGTAATAGAAACATCACTGAAAATCTTCCCACAATCTGCTCTGATTCTTGGTTCATTCAGTGACTTTTGGGCCTCAATTTTGTTTCCTGAGAGTGTTTCTTCATGGCTAATACTACCTCTTGAAAAATATTGCTTGTAGACTTAGCTAGCAAATTGGTAATCCCATTAATTTCTCAACCTCTTTTGAGTTTGATTAGTAGAGTGTCCTCCTTGGGTCAAGTTCCAGAACAGATTTTTGGAAGAGGGTTTGTGTACAAGCAATTACTAAGGAAGTGCTCTTGGGGGAAGCAGTAGGAGGGAGGGGGCAGCAGGAGTGGAAGAGAAGAAAGCCAGGAAAAGTGTTCTGAGGAAGGGTGTGTCTGGCAAAGTCCACCCAGCAGAGCTTCACCCTGATCCCTCAGAGGACCTGGAGTGTAGGTTACATCTCAGAGCCTCCCACTCCATAGCAAGGGACCTCACTCAGTATTCCAGCTTGTGCAGCCTTCATTCAGTGGTTATGGGGCCTGTTGGGGACCTCAGGAACTTCTAGCTCTCTTCATGCTACAAGTGGAAAAGCCAGGAAGAGCTACAGGTACTGGTTGTTGAAGCAAAAACACACTAGGGTGGGGGCTGCCCAAAATCGATCCAATGGGATCAGACAAAATATTGATATTGCTTCATACAAAGTCCTTCTCCAGAGTTGACTTGCCAGCTTCTACCTGTGACCTTACAATGACCCCTTGGATTTCTCACCTACAGGCCTGAGGAGATGGGGTCTACTGGAATAGACTTAATGCCATCCTTGCCATGTTGTCCTGAGAAACTCTCTCTGATCTGGACGGTACTGATAGAAACACGCAAACATGACAACTGGCCTATTTGTCATGTGGATATTCATGTACTTGACACATCACTTATGGGACAATGACCAGGAGTCCGAGCTCCTGGTTGCAGTTGGGGAAAAAACAGACACAGTCCCAGCCTTTTTAGGACTAAAGATCTGGAGTTGCATGATTCAATGTGCAGTCATGAGCCACATGTGGCCCTTTTCAATCTAAACCAATGAAAACTAAATAAAATGTAAAAATCAGTGCCTCAGTTATACCAGTCACACTGCAAGTGTTCCTTTGTCACATGAAGCTAGAGGCTACTGAATTGGATGGTGCAGACATGGACCAGCGGTGGTCTAGAGAACACTGAAGAAGGAAAATGTCCAGATCATTCTGAACACAGATTTCCCATTTCACACTTCATTGAACTCTGGGATGGCCATCAGCATCAGGATTGCCTCTTACTCTCATGTGTCCTTTGAAGTCTCCCAGAAGATGTTCACACCCATGATTACATCTAACCTGGAAACATTCTTGGGGATACTTGGGAAGGGCTTACCAATCCCAGCTAACAGAGAATAGAGCTGAGTTCCAGAGCACTAATGCCTATAGTGAGTAGGTGGCAGTGATAGATGCAGGTCTTACCCACAGCTACACTCATTCCTGGGCAGGACACATCTTGATGGCAGCTGCTTATTGTGGAACTAGCGAACTCTCTGTGCAGGGGGAGTCCCTGAGGCACAGCAGCCATATGAACTATCAATGCAACTTCGGGTATTCTCATAACAAGTTATGCCTAGGGGAATATCTGACACCTAAAAATAGTATATTGTGTCCAACACAGTGCAGTAAACCATTTTTATTCTGTCCTGTGTTTTCTTTTCTCTTTTTATAATTTAATTTTATTGTTGTTGTATTACATCCATCCCATTTCCCCTCCCCTTTCTCCCCTTCCCTACCCACCCACTCCCCACCCAGGTCAATCCTACTTGTTGTCCATGTCCATGGTTCTTCCATGCTAGTCCCTTGACTAAACTTCTCTTCTTTGCCTCCTCCTCCCCACTCCCCCTTGAAGGTCTATTCATTGTATTCATGTATCTGGTTCTGTTTTCATTGTTTGTTTGTTTTGTTCATTAGTGTCTTGTAATGTGTTTTCTACATCTTCCTTTTATTATTAGGTACTATAGCCAACATATTTAATAATAACAATAATAACAACAACAATAACAACAAATATATATAGTATTTACTAAGCCCCAGACATTGTTCCAAGCATTTTACATACATCAATTTATTTCACCTTTACCACACCCTTGTGATGCAGGTACTATAATTATTTACAATTTTCCAGAGAAGAAAATAAGTCCCAGAGAGAGTGGTGACTTGCTTAACATTCTCAATGTTAACCAGCAACAGACTCAATAGTTGAACCCAGGTCACCTACTCTAGCACACCCACCATTACACATACTGCCTCTCAGCTGCAAAAGCACATAATTTGTATTATTAAATATAAAAACAACATGTATTTTGAGTTCTAACAAACAATTTTTCCCAGACCAATGTATTCTTTTGAAGCCTTTTGAAAAATGCCCTTTTGTGTAATAGGTTTATACAATTTGGTATATTCTTTTTACTTGTCATTATATGGGACCATAAATAGTCCATAGTGCCTAAATGAATGAAAATCAGTTATATATTTCTGAAGCTTCTGTCATCAACATTGCCCCCATTTAGCATATCAGTCAGGGGTCATGGAAGAGTGAACAGTAACTTAAAAAGGAAGGGACTTGAGAACAGGTCTTAGCTGTTTGCACAGTTGTTAGGGCTCAGTGTTGAAGTCTAAATAATTCTCAGCCCCAGATTCATATTCATAGCTCTTACTGTGATAGGAGCTGTGCTCTGAGGCTACAGATGGCAAAAGAACAGAATGCTGGCCCCTGTGGCCAGCAGAAAAGCTGAAGGGGGCTGCCCAAACAGGTTACTAGTAACAGCCTCTGCCAAGACCCACATCCCAGACAGCTGCTTTACACCTGCCTCTCTCCTGTCTTCTCCCAGTTTCCAATTTAGGTCTGGCCTGAGTGCATAAGATTGGCAGGTTTTAGTGGCAATACAATAAGGGGAATGTAATGTTTGCAGGATGGGCTGGCCCACCACCAGGAAGCCAGAATGGATGCTAAGAGAGCTGATCTATGGTACCCACTGTAGTCCACCCCTTGGGCTACTCAACATCCACAACCACCATCTCTTCTTGCGTGGTTGAATTTCTTATCAACAATAATAGTAACACACTTCTCTGACATAATACAACCTTTCATCTAAAACATGCTCAGCCTTTCCTCAAAAGAGTAGACCACACATCCTGGCTGGTAGCTCAGTGGATAGGCACCATCCTTCGAACACATAGGTCCCTGGTTTGATTCCCAGTCAGGGCACATAACCAGGTTGCAAGCCAGGTCTCCAGCCAGGTCCTTAGCTGGAGGTAGGTGAAAGGCAACCATACATTGTTGTTTCTCTTTCTTTCTTCTTCCCTCTCTGCCCTTCTCTCTAAAAGTAATAATGAATAAAAATATATAAAATAAAAAAAAAATATTCACATAAAAAAAAGAGTTAACCCTAACTTCTCTCCTGAGTCTGGTGATCTTTCTCAACCTCATTTTGATTTCCTGAAACCCAAACATCAAAATATCCAGTTAATAACCAACAGTATACTCTATGTAAAATAATAAAGAGAGGGAGAAAAAGAAAGTTGATTAGTATGTATAAATAGATACTTAATAGAGAAATGAATAAAATGCACAAGTAGTTGTTACAATATTAGTCTTTATAATGGACCATAAGTTGATATTTATAAATTCTTTTTCTCTGCTACCCATTCTATGTTTCTTTTGCTCAATCAGAGCCTCAGTTTGTTGGGTTGCTTCACCTATAAAGGTGATGAAAAATTTCATGCTTGAGGGCTGTGAGGTCTGCTGGATCTAACATATGACTCTGTGGCAAATGGTCTTACAGAGTAATAGTGAGATTTTCTATCCTACTTCCTATGCTCTGACTCTATTGGTCAGTGTGTCAAGGCACATCCTACCTTTTGGGGGCAGTAATGCAGACAGGCAGGGCACTGTCTCTTACCTGGTGCTATGAGTCTTCCACTGCCCATTCTACATTTTTTTTTTTTTTACAACTTTCTGCTTCTGGTTGACAGGAAACAAAGTAATACCAGTGAACCCCATGGGCAAAGCCATAGACTCTCTCCTTTTAGTGTGGATGAAATTCCTTGGCCAGAGGTAATGTTGAGTGGAATACCAGATGAACCAATTTAATAAGGCCACTGATGATGTTTTTGGAAGAAGTAGGGAGAGGCTGGAAAAGCAAGTAGATACCTTGAAAGTACATCTAGCCCCTTTTCCTTTCAGATAAAATGGACGATCAGATTTATTACACAAATTTTCTTCCTCAAGACAATTTTCTGAGTGATAAAGTTTGGATGAAACTATCAGAGGTGTGGGCAGACAGAGGCCAGCCCTGACTGTGAGGTCCTGTGTGATTCCTGGAAAAGGGGAGCCCATGGAATAAGGGCCTCCTGGTATGCGTACTATAGTTTGGGGGCCACACAGAGACTCTTTTGGAAGAAGAGCTGAAGCAAGACTCAAGATTCGGCAGGGACCTTTAGCTCACACTCCTGTGCAGGGGCACAAAGGCTCTGCTAAACAAAAAACCTGAGGACTAAAGTATACCACAGGATCAGTGGGAGGGACCTGACCCAGCATGGCTCATGGTGGAGAACTGCTGTACAAGGAAAGGTCGGCAGACCCATGAGGGAGAGATCAGCAGCCTCAGCATCCCAGCTAGATCTCCTCATAGACAGCCAGACAGGAAGTTATAAAATCCATGGATCTTTGACCAGGGTTGGATCCAGGAAGAAGAAAGTGGTAAAAACCAGATACTACTGAGATAAATTCCACTCTGGTCTTTATGAGTTATTGACTTGTTCTCCCAGTTTATGAATTTTAAGTCATTAGCTTTTATGTTATAGATTATTTCAAATCTTATATTTTGCTCTTCCCTTCTATTCATTTTACCATTTGTTGTAAATTCTATCTTCTCTCTTACTATGACTAGTATCCATTCTACACTCTTACTATTTCTCCTCTCTCCAGCCTATCAAAATAATTTTTCTTGTCATTAACCATCCTCTCTTTTTTACATACAATCTATATTTAACTTTCTTTCTCTCATTGCCCTGTCCCTACTTGCTACTCTCATTGCCCCTTCTCTTCTCTCAAAAATCATTTTTCTTTCAGATAGTCAATACTTACCTGTTTTTTCTTTTGTATAACAGTCTTAAACTCTTTTTTTTTAATTTTACATTTAAATGTTTTTATTTACACTTTAAATAGAATTTAGTATAATTTTACTTTCTTGGCAACAAATTCAATGACATATATATATAGTTTAAATCAACTCCTTTGTTTTTCTTTTTTTCCCTTTTTTAAAATGTAATTTTATTGTTGTTGTATTATATCCATCCTCTTTTTACTCCCTTCTGTCCCCTTCCCCATCCACCCACTCCCCCACAAAGTCAATCCCACTTGTTGTCCATGTCCATGGTTCTTCCATAATAGTTCCTTGACTAAACTTCTCCCCTTCTTTGCCTCCTCCTCACCTCTCTGCCCTGCCCACTGAAGATCTATTCATTGTATTCATGTATCTGGTTTTATTTTGCTTGTTTGTTTGTGTTGTTCACTATTGTCCTGTAATAGGTGAGATCATATAGTATTTGTCTTTTGCTGATTGGCATACTTCACTAAGCATAATACTTTCCAGTTCCATCCATGTTATTGCAAAGGTAGGAATTCCTTCTTTCTTCCTGCTGTGTAGTATTCCATTGTGTAAATATACCAAAGTTTTTTGATCCAATCATCCACTGATGGGCACTTAGGCTGTTTCCAGCACTTGGCTATTGTGAATAGTGCTGCTATAAACATAGGGGTACATAGGTTCTTATGAATTGGTGTTTTAGGGTTCTTCAGGTATAGAAACAAGATCACTTTAAAGCACTCATAAGTTAAAGTTGGTTCTTATCCATTCAGCTGCCTTATGTCTTTTCATTGGTGCACTTAATCTATTTACCTTTGTACCTGTGTTTCTGTCTGTCTCTCTGTTTCTTCATCTTCTTCAAGAAGACCCTTTAGCATCTCTTGCAATGCTGGTTTGGTGGAGATGTATTCTTTTAGGCTTCTTTTGGCTGGGAAGCTCCTTATTTCACCTTCCATTTTGAATGACAGCCTTGCTGGGTAGAGTATTCTTGGTTGCAGGCCTTTGTGTTTCATGGCTTGAAATATTTTTTGCCATTCCCTTCTGGCTTGTTGTGTTTCTGTTGAGAAATCAGCTGATAACCTTATGGGAGCCCTCTTGTATGTTATTAGCTGTTTCTCTTTTGCTGCTTTAGGATTCTCTCCTTGTCTTTGAAATTTGCCATTTTCATGATGATGTGTCTTAGAGTGGACCTGTTTGGGTTCATCTTCCTTGAGACTATCTGTGCTTTCTGAGTTTGCATGACATTTTCTCTCCTCAAGCTAGGGAAGTTTTCTGTCGTTAGAAGTTTTATTTGAAAACCCTTGCTCCTCCTCTTCTCCTTCTGGTATCCCTAGGATACAGATGTTATTACATTACATGTTGTCCTGCAGCTCTCTTAAAACTTCTTCATTCTTGTTCAGTCTTTTTTCATTTTGTTGCACCGCCTGGGAATTTTTTTCTACATCGCCCTCCAGCTCGCTGATCTGACCCTCTGCTTTCTCTAGCCTGCTTTTGATTCCTTTTATTGTGTTCTTCAATTCAGAAATTGTATTCTTCATTTCTTTCTGGCTCTTATTGATGGTTTCTATGTCCTTTTTAATGCTGGTGTAGTTCTTAGTAAGTTCCTTGTAGCTTTCCTGCAGTTCCCTGTAGTTCCCCTGGAATTCTTCATAGTTTCCCTGGAGTTGTTTGTAGTTTTCTTTGAACTCATTGAGCTCATTGAGCTTCTCTATCATCATTATTTTGAATTCCATGTCTGATAGTGTGCTTGCCTCTGTACCATTTTGCACTCTTCCTGGGGATTCTTCCTTTCCATTTGCTGAGGGTTTATTTCTTTGTCTCCCTATTTTAGGTGGCTCTTATTTGTTTCCACTTCTTAGATTGGTCTATTTTGACTTACTGTCTTAGTGGTGTGACCTTCTGTGGTATAGAGGTGCACTTTTTTACTTTCTGGATCTGTGCTTGGTGACATCAGCTAATGACCCAGTCTGGGCCTAGTCAGCCAGTTGGAGACTACCAGAGACCCACTGTCTTTGTCTGTCTCCTTTAGTTGTTAATCCAATCAACCTATGACCTGAGGTCAGGTTTAGGCACTGCTGGTTGGGGCGGGTCTCTGGCTTCCCCTCAGACTCCCATCATCTGGAGAAGAATGATCTGCTTGCTGGCTTTATGGGGGATGGGTCAGCACTGTACTCACAGGCTGCTCTCCTCAGCTCTCCCCCTAAAGTCACTGACCCAAACCCTCCTCAAGTGTCTCTAGTCCATTCTGCCCTTTCTCTGCTGGAGCCCAGAGTAGGTGGGTGCCTCTGTATTTTCGTGTATGGTTCCTTTAAGAATTTAGTCTCTTTGTCAAGCAACTAAACCTGGGGCTTTTTGCTTTTCACAGCTGGGTGCTATTTTACTCTCAGCTGTGTTGCTGTAGGCTGGGAAGCCCATTTGGGGGTTTAGATCCCAACCTTCTCAGATGGAATCCCCAGCTGCTGAGATGTTTCTCTGTCCCTTCAGCTGCTGCCTGAAGTCCCTCCAGCCTTCTCGCATCTCCGCACTTCCTACTGGTCACATTGTGATGAATTGGCTTTTCTGTTCTGTTCCTGGTAATAAGACTTCCCTCCAGTTGGTGTTCTTTTGGTTATTCCAGATGATTTCTCCCCAATTGGTGTTGGGAGGAGATTGGTATAGCTCTGCTTATTCCTCCACCATCTTGGTTCTCCTCAACAGTCTTAATCTCTTGATGTCTATATTAATACTTGCACATTTGCTGTTGGTAGTGTGATTATGGGTGGGGGTTTATTGTGGTGGGGGTGGGTTTCTTGACTAGGGTGTGTTGTTTTGTTTTAACAACACCTCCACAATAGTGTACAAGATGTGATGGGCAGAGTGACTCTCAATAAGTTAGCTGGAGGAAAGAATCCACCAAAGATCAACACAACAACAACCAAACACCAAGTGCAATCAGACAACCCAAATAAATGGCATAAAGGGCATCCCAAGAGCATCAAGTTCAGGAGATTATAGAGTCTGCACTACTGAATCCTACAGGTCTCCTATTACAGAAGGTCATACCATGGAGACAGAGTCAAAGCAGACAAATCTAAGAAACAGAAACAAACAAGATGAGTTACCTAAAATGGGGAGAAAAATGAAACAATCTTTATTTTTCAAAAAGAAAGCAGGAATCCCCAGAAAGACTGCTAAATGAAACAGAAGCAAGCAAAGTATCAGACATGAAATTCAAAATAGTGGTTATAAGGAAACTCAATGAAATAAGAGAAAAATACAAAGAACTCCAGGGGAACCACAAAGAACTACAGAGGAACTATGAAGAACTTCAGGGGAGCTACAAAGAACTCCAGGGAATCTACAAGGAACTTACTGAGAACTACACCAGCATTAAAAAGGACATAGGTACTATCAATAAGAACCAGGGAGAAATGAAGAATATAACTTTTGAACTGAAGAACACAATAGAAGGAATCAAAAGCAGGCTAGATGAAGCAGAAGATCAGATCAGCAAATTGGAGGACAACACAGAAAAAATTATCCCAGACAGTGCAACAAAATGAAAAAAAGACTGAAAAAGAATGAAGAGGGATTAAGAGAGCTGCAGGACAGCACGGAACATAATAATATCCATATCATAGGGATGCCAGAAGGAGGAGAAGCAAGGGATAGAAAACCTGTTTGAAAGAGTAATGACAGAAAACTTCCTGAACTTGAATCATAGTGAATAAGCAACTATCAAAGTAACCTTAAATATACATGGGTTAAATGTCCTAATCAAAAGACATAAGGTGGCTATATGGATTAGAAAACATGACCCACATACATGTTGTCTAAAGGGATCCACCTCAGAACAAAAGATCTACACAGACTGAAAGTGAAGGTATGGAAAAAAAAAAAAACATTTTAAGCAATTGGACATGAGAAAAAAGCTGGAGTAACAATTCTCATATCAGAAAAAATAGATTTCACTATAAAGATCATTAAAAGAGACAAAGAAAGGCATTTCATAATATTTAAGGGAACAAACTAAAGAAGATGTAATCCTTGTAAACATATATGCACCCAATACAGGAGAACCCAACTATATATGAAAAATCTTGAAGGACTTCAAGAAGGATATCAACAATAATACATTCATAGCGTGGGATTTTAAGACCCCACTGTCAACAATGGACAGCTCTTTTAAGCAAAGAAACACTAAGGATATTGTGGCATTGAACAACACTCTAGATCAAATGGACCTAATAGATATATACAGAACTTATCACCTCAGTGAAGCAAAATACACATTCTTTTCAATGTAAATGGAACATTCTCAAAGATAGACCACATGGTAGGACACAAAACAAACCACAATGAATTCAAGAAAATGAAAATTTTATCAAGCATCTTCTCAGATCACAATGGCTTAAAACTGAAGGAAAAAACCCCAAAATATTAAAGTTCATAGAGTCTGAAAAACATGCTATTAAATAATGATTGGATTAACAATGAAATCCAGGGAGAAATAAGAAAGTTTCTGGAAACAAATGAAAATGAACACACAACAGCCCAAAACCTATAGGACACAGCAAAGGCAGTCCTGAGTGGGAAGTTCATAGCAATACAGGATTACCTAAAAAGGGTGGAAGGTTCTCAAATAAACAACCTAACCATAAAACTACAGGAACTAGAGGAACAACAACAAAGCCCAAGGCAAGTAGAAGGAAGGAAATAACCAAGATCAGAACAGAATTAAATGATGCAGAGATTAAAGAACAATTCAAAGGATCAATAAATCCAGGAGCTGATTCTTTGAAAAGCTGAACAGTGACAAGCCTTTAATCAGACACATCAAGAAAAAAAGAGAAAGAACCCAAATAAGTAAAATCAGAAACAAATGAGAAGAAATCACACTGATACCACAGAAATACAAGATTGTAAGAAATTAGTACAAACAACTATAGGACAAGAAACTTGACAACCTGGGTGAAATGGACAAATTTCTGGAAATACATAATCTTCCAAAACTGAATCAAGAAGAAGCAGAAAACCTGAAAAGACTGGTAACAACTAGTGAAATTGAAGCAGTAATCTAATTCCCAGCACACAAAAGCCCTGGACCAGATGGCTACACAGGTGAATTTTACCAAACATTTAGGGAAGAACTAAGTCCTACCCTCCTCAAACTGTTCCTAAAACATCCAAGAAGAGGGAAGACTCCCAAACTCTTTTTATGAGGCCAGTATTATTCTAATCCCAAAACCAGGTCAAGACCCAACAAAGAAAGAAAAGTACAGGCCAATATCTCTGATGAACTTAGATGTGAAAATTCTCAACAAAATATTGGCAAACCAGATCCAGCACTATATTAAAAAAATTATGTATCATGACCAAATGGGATTCATCCCAGTGATGCAAGGATGGTTCAATATTTGCAAATCAATAAATGTAATATAGCACATCAACAAAATGAAAGACAAAAACCATATGATCATATCAATAGATGCCAAAAAACATTTGATAAAGTACAGCACCATTTTATGATAAAATTCCTCAGCAAGATGGAAATAGAGGCAGCATACCTAAACATAATAATAGCCATATATGAAGCTGACATCATGCTCAATGGGAAAAAACTGAAAGTCTTTCCCTTAAGATTAGGAACAAGGCAAGGGTGCCCACTATCTCCACTTCTATTCAACATAGTCTTGGAAGTTCTAGCCAGAGCAATCAGACAAGAAAAAGGAATCAAAGGAATCCAAATAGGAAAGGAGGAAATAAAACTGTCATTATTTGCAGATGATATGATAGTGTACATAGAAAACCCTATAGACTCCACTAAAAAACTACTTCACCTAATAACTGAATTTAGCAAAATAGCTGGATACAAAGTCAATATCCAGAAATCAAAGGCATTTTTATACACCAAAAGTGAAACATTAGAGATAGAAGCTAGAAAACAAATCCTATTTACCATAGCAATAAGAAAAATAAAGTCCTTAGGAATAAACTTAACTAAAGAAGTAAAGGACTTATACTCAGAAAGCTATGGAACACTGAAGAAAGAAATTAAGGAAAATACAAATGAATGAATACACATACCATGATCATGGTTGGGAAGAATTAACATCATTAAAATGTCCATACTACCCAAAGTAATCTACAGATTCAGTGCAATCCCTATTAAAATACCAACATTATATTTCACAGAATTATAACAAACACTTTAAAAATTCATATAGAGTAAAAAACAATCCCAAATAGCTACAGCAATCCTGATAAAGAAGAACGGAGTAGGAGGAATCACAATACCAGATATCAAGCTATATTACAAAGCCATAGTAACCAATACAGTCTGGTACTGGCGCAAGAACAGACAATGAGATCAATGGAACAGAATACAGAGCCCAGAAATAAACCTAGGACTCTTTGGGCAACTAATATTTGACAAAGGGGGAAGGAACATAAAATGGAGTGCTAATAGCCTCTTCAACAAGTTGGGTTGAAAGAACTGGACGGACACATGCAAAAAATGAAACTAGACCACCAACTTATACCATACACCAGATTAAATTCAAGATGGATAAAGGACTTAAACATCAGCAGTGCCACTATAAAAGTCCTAGAGGAAAACATAGGCAAAAAAATTGCAGACATTCCACGCAGCAAAATTTTTACTGAAGTATCTCCCAAGGTAAGGGAAATAAAGGAACAAATAAACAAATGGGACAATATCAAACTGAAAAGTTTATTTTCAGCCAAAGAAAACATTGAGAAAATAAAAGGGGAGTCAGCCATATGGGAAAACATATTTTCCAATGATACCTCAGAAAAGGGTTTGATATCCAAAATATATAAAGAGCTAATGCAACTCAACACTAGGGAGACAAACAGCCCAATTAGAAAATGGGCAAAGGACCTGAACAGACACCTCTCTGAGAAAGACATACAAAGGGCCCACAGGCACATGAAGGAATGCTCAACATCACTAGCCATCAGAGAGATGCAAATTAAAACTACAAGATACCACCTCACACCTGTCAGAATGGCCATCATCAACAAATCAATAAACAAGTGTTGATGAGAATGTGGAGCAAAGGGAACCTTGGTGCATTTGCTGGTGGAAATGCAGACTGGTGCAGCAACTATGGAAGACAGTATGGAATTTCCTCAGAAAACTAAGAATAGAACTGCCTTATGACCCAGTGATTCTACTACTAGGATTATACCCAAAGAATCCTGAAACACCAATTCAGAATAACCTATGCAACCCTATGTTCATTGCAGCACTATTTATAATAGCCAAGTGCTGGAAACAATCTAAATGCCCTTCAGTGGATGAATGGATCAAAAAACAGTGGTACATTTACACAATGGAGTTCTGTGCAGCAGAAAGAAAGAGAGAACTCCTACCATTTGTGATAGCATGAATGGCACTGGAAAGTATCACCCTTAGCAAGATAAGCCAGGCAGAAAAAATTAAATATGGCATGTTCTCACTTAATACATGAGAAGAATGAATAAACAAGCAAACAAAACAGAACCAGAGACATGAATATAAGGAACACACTTTCAGTGTGCAGAGGGGAGGGGTTGGGTGTTGGGGAGAAGGAGGCAAAGGAAGGGAACAGTTTAGTCAAGGAACTATCATTGATGACTCATGGACACAAATAACATGTGGAATTGACTTTGGGAATGGTTAAGGAGGGTGGGGAAGGGGAGAGCAGAGGGGGAAAATTAGATGAATGTAATATAACAACAATAAAAAAATTTAAATGAATAAATAAAAGATTATTTTTAGAAAAGAACAACAAAAAAATTTCCTAAGGGACTGTCATGTGCTCCCATCCTTGTCCCCACCCTAAATTGAGAACACACTGGTCTGTGAATAATGAAATAATATTTGTTAAAACACATTGTGGTTCTTGGCAAGACATGTATTTACCATGCCATTGTCCTGCTATCTGGCATTCAGTATTAAAATTTACTTACTATGGGATATATGATCAGCATATTCTATTTCAGCTTCCCCCTTTGTCTTTCTTTTCCTACTTAAACCTGTCTTGATTCTATCATATTTGTGCTACGTGAAGTAAAATGAAAGGTAGTCAAATGGCAAATCCATTGTAACATCTCAAATAATGTTGCTCCCTGAAAAGTAGGAATACTATTTTTTAGAATCCTTTCTTATTTGCCTGGTCTTTGTTGGCTGCTGAGTAAAAATTCCAGTATGCTGGAGAGCAGAGAGAGAAAAATAACTATGGGAGCTTTTCCAAAGGGTGCTGGTATCTCAGTGGGCAAATCCAAGGACTTGATGGCACTGAGCTGGGTGTGTGCCTGGAGAATAGGTCCCACTCTAAAAGGTGTTTTGTGTAACAATAGAACTTTGCGTTTCCTATGAACTTTATGGAAAAACAGAAAATAATAGCAACCTTGGCTCCTTGAATGCAATACCACAATACCACCCACAGCATGGTATTGCAGCATTTAGTACCTTTAGAGCGCTTTGTATTGTTAGCATATGCAGGCTCAGAAACCTGTACAAATCTAGGAACACACACACACACAGCTGCTCTTTACAACAACACTGTTGGATCTTATGAGCAGCATAAGGCCTAGAAAAGTTCAATAATTTGCCCAAAATCACTCAGCCATCACAGAGATGACTGTAATTGTGTATTGTTGTTTTTCTTCAGGCTTGCAATTTAGTCCTGGTTGTTGCTATTTTGTATCTTTTTCCTTTAAATTTTGATTTGTTCCCCCCAAAAAACCTCCCCAAATGTTTACACTGTAAGGAACACAAGACCAGAATTATGTGTTTTTTCATTTTGCTCACACACCTTCAAATACAGAAAAGAAGTTCCAGTGAGTGAGTAGCAGGGGTGGGAGCCAAGCCAGAGGGCCACACAGCAGCAACATCTGTTTTTAGCCAAAGTCATGCTAACCTGTCATGCTAACCACTTTCATGGGACAATAGGGCCAGGCATGCACTCTCAACCCTGCCAAAGGTAGTTATAGGAGAGGACAAAGACTTGCATTCAGAGGCAAACCTGCTTCAGCCAAAGGCCCTGACCCACTCTTCTGAGGCTAAGCAACCTTCCACCTAGGGGTCTCTACTCCCCGCCTAATTCCAACCAGCTTTTCTGATATCAATCAGGTTGAGGTCAAATGACCAAAGTGGGAAGCCACACTCAGGGAAGTATATCCAGGGAACTGAATGGACCTCACTGCCAACTCACAGGCGTGACTCAGTGGAAATTCTGGAACAAAGATCCTGAATTAAATGTTTGTGGAAAACAGAATAGACGCTAGTGGAATTGGCAGTGAATGAATAAATGGCATAGCTGGTGAATGAATGAAAGGGTGGGTCATTCACTCTGATGAACAGCTCTGAGAAAATTTATTTGAGATAAGGATTCGTTGTATGATGGATTCGTTGGAGGATGCTTAAAAGGATGTGAAGGAGTCCTTAGGAAAATCCAGAGTGGCATTTCCTCACTCTGCACCACACCATATGTGGTTGGGCAAAATTTTGGGTGGTTGCTTTGTGACTTTGATGGAGGAGAAAATGACTTGGAGAGGGTTCTTGAATTCCAGCCATCAGATGCCATGAAGAAGCAGGGCAGGAAGAGACCATTGGCAGAATTCCTTGCTGAAGGGACAGCAACTAAACATACAAAGTGACTTTTGGTAACCACCTTGCTGTCTGGATGGAGCCGCACTCCAAAAGGAAGCTGCAGGGCGTGCAGTGCTGAGGTCAGGAGGGAAGGTGCCCAGTCCTATCCAGGGTCCCTATGGTTGCACAGGGAGGGAGGGGTATGTGTGCAAAGAGGTCCTCATCTTACATTCTGCCAAAATGAACATACTCTGCTGAAAACTCGGAAGAAGCCAAACACCACAACCAATTTCAGATGGAGTAAAGTAGAACTTACCCCCCTTGGTTCCTGTGAGGGCAAAAAAAAAAATTATTCACTGCATTCCATTTGGACCACCTGGGTCAGGGAAAGAGGGCAGGGAGAAGCACTTGAAAACATCACTTCTTTCAACCAAGTGTAGATTCCTTCAGTTATTTGTTTTAATCTTCCCTTTTAAAGGGTAAATATCCTTTGTGCATAGTTATGCCACAGCCTGGAGTACTTTAGATACCCAGGTTGCTTTTCCTCAACACTCTAAGGGCATGCATTCCCTCAGTCAATGTTCACTGGGGGTTTTCTATGGGCAAAGCCCTATGCCAGGATATACAGCCAAAGATTAATAGAAAATAACCCACTCATTAGAAGAGTCAGATTTGCATTTAAACTCTAATTCTAGCTCTCTGCCTTCACTTGGCAAATCTCACCTGTAAAGTGGGTATGACAAGTAGACATGAGGATTAAAAGGTTTTCCCATGTGAGTAACTGGCATGGTGCCTGGCAAGCAACAGTCTCTAGATGAAAGTCGCCTCTTCTGTCCCCCTCCCTTGACCTCCCTTGAGGTCAGCAACAAAGCAGCTGGGTGGAAAAGATGGTCATGGAGGCCACTAATGAATCCCAAGCTGGGGTGGGCATTTGTTCAAACAAACAAATGAGAGGCTAGGGATTGCAACAGGAGGAAGCATGGGGTTTCAGAAGAGGTGCACCAGAATGGCACCTCGAGGGGAGAGTTTTGAACATGATCAAAGACTGTGATGATACCAAAGAGGGATAGGAGGGCTCAAAAAGACATGCAAGGACAGGGAGAAGGGAGGTGAACTGGAGAGGAAAAGATTGAAAAGCAATATCACTATACTTTTCTACACAAATAAATTTTGCCAGAATAAAAAGAAATTTCCTCCCCTGCCTTACCACACAGCAATTTCACTACTGGGAATATATCTGAAGAAACCTGAAACACTAATTTGAAAGAATACATGCACCCCTATGTTCATTGCAGCCTTATTTACAATAGCCAAGGTGTGGAAACAACCCAAACACCCATCAATGTGGCCTTGTAATAAAAGAATGAAATATTACCTTTTGTGACAGCATGGGTGGAATAGGGTTTTATGTTAAGTCAAGGAAACCAGAGAAAGACAAATATTGTATGATTTCACTTATATGTGAAATCTAAAGAACAAAATAAACAAATAAAATAGAAACAGACTCACTGAGAACAGACTGACAGCTGACAGAGGGGAGGGGTTGGGAAGCTGGATGAACAATGAAGATATTAAGCAGTATTAATTGGTAGTTATAGCATCGTCACAGAGATGTACAGTACAGCACAGGAAATGTAGTCAATAATATCATGATAGCTATGTATGGAGCCAGGGGGGACTTGAAGCAGCAGAGGGACCATTCTGTTAAGCACATGATTGTCTACCCACTTTGCTGTACATCTGAAACTAATACAGAATAATATCGAATGTAAACTGTAATTGGAAAATCAAAAATAATAAATTTAAAAAAAAAACACTATTCTGCTGCTAAGATCAGTGGCATTGCCAGAACTGTGGCTTCATGGAGCTGTGATCTGATTCAACCTGTCAGTGTATTTTGGTCACAGTCCATGGGGACTGCAGCTGAGGTCAGACCCTGGCTTCAGTTCAACCCAACAACATGGGGATAAGGAAAGTGATGACTGAAAAGTGCTCTGACTCAACAGGCTCTGCCTCTCTGCATGGGCCCTTGCACTTCGTCTAGGCTCAGCTGTCCCTCCAGGGGCCTCAAGTCACCAATATAAGGAGCTTGCCTCCAGTGTTTAAGTCTACTTGCTTGACCTAACAACAGAGCTTGATAAGCCCTAGTGGAGTGCTGTCATTTTTGTTATTAGCTCTACTATGAAGAACGAGACTTCCTTATTAAAATTTAGATACTTTTTAAATTAGAAAATATTTATTTTTGGTGATAGGTGTTACAAATATGAGAACACTAACTCAAGCTTTAAATACTGATATAGGAACTCAAAATAACTAAACATGGAACATCGTTACATTGGTGACATTTTCATCATTCCACTGTGTGGAGGTTTAACTTAAAATAACAGGAATTTCTTTCACAGTTTGGGAGGCCAGAAGTCCAAAGACAAGGGGTCAGCAAGATTGACTCATTCATTTTTTTTTAAAAAAGAAATTTAAATTGTAGTAAAATACATGTAACATAAAAGTTAACATTTTGATCATTTTTAAGTATATAATTCAGTAGTACATACACATACTATTATGTACAGTGTATATAGATGTATATATACTTACATATGTATATATTATACACATTCATGTTGTTGAGAAACCAATCTTAAATTATAGAAAATCTTAAAATATAGAAAAAACATGTGCACTATAGAAAAATGCACAAATTCTAAATGCATAGGTCAATAAATTTTCACAAAGTGAACATGCCGGTTTAATCCAACCCAAATTAGAAAATGCAATATTATCAATACCCCAAAAGCACTCTTCCTAGTTACTACCCATCCACCGCCCTCCAAAGATAACCGCAGTCTTACTTCTATCACCATGTGAGTAAGTTTTCCTGTTTTTCAAGTTTATATAAATGTAATTATGTAGTATGTACTCTTTTGTTTCTGGTTTCTTGATAAATTCCTCCATGTTCTAGTAAAAGTAATTGGTTCCTTTTATTTGCTGTGTAGTATTCCATTGCAGGCCTATAGCACAATTATCTTTGTTTATTTTGTTGCTGGTAGAATTTGGTTTGTATTCAATTTTGAGCTATAATGAATAATATTCAATGGCATGAATACTTAGATGAGCACTTTTGTATATATCTTTTGGTGCACATATGTAACGAAAATGTAAGAGTAGAACTGCTGGATCATAGAGTAAGCATGTGTTCAAATTCATACTCCAACTTTATTTTTTTAATTTTATTGTTGTTGTATTACATCCATCCCCTTTTTGCTCCCCTCTGTCCCCCTTCCCACACACCCATTCCCCCCAAAGTCAATCTCACCTATTGTACATGTCCATGGTTTCTTTATACTAGGTTCTTGTCTAAGCTGCTCCCCTTCCTTGCCTCTGCCACCCCCCTCCCCCCAACCCCATTCCCTCTGACCACTGAAGGCCTATTCACTGTATTCATATATTTGGTTCTGTTTTGCTTGTTGTTAGTTTTGTTCATTATTGTCCTGTAATGGGTGAGATCAAATGGTATTTGTCCTTCACTGACTGGCTTATTTCACTAAGCATAATATTCTCCAGTTCCATCCATGTTGTTGCAAAGAGTACAAGTTCCTTCTTTCTTTCTGCTGTATAGTATTCCATTGTGTAAATGTACCAAAGTTTTTTGATCCAATCATCCACTGATGGGCACTTAAGCTGTTTCCAGCACTTGGCTATTGTAAATAGTGCTGCTATGAACATAGGTGTACATAGGTTCTTATGAATTGGTGTTTCAGGATTCTTTGGGTATAGTCCAAGTAGTGGAATTGCTGGATCAAAAGGCACTTCCATTTTTAGATTTTTAAGGACACCCCATACTGTTTTCCACAGTGGCTGCACCAGCCTACATTGCCACCAACAGTGTACGAGGGTTCCTTTGCCCCACATCCTCACCAACACTTGTTGTTTGTTGATTTGCTGATGATTGCCATTCTGACAGGTGTGAGGTGGTATCTTATTGTCATTTTAATTTGCATCCCTCTGATGACTAGTGATGTTGAGCATTTTTTCATATGCCTCTGGGCCCTTCCTCAGTGAATTGTCTGTTCAGGTCCTTTACCTACTTTATAATTGGGCTGTCTGTCTCCCTGGTGTTGAGTTGCATTAGTTCTTGATATAGTTTGGAGATCAGACCCTTGTCTGAGGTATCATTGGCAATTATGTTTTCCCATACAGTTGGTTCCCTTTGAATTTTGCTGATATTTTCTTTAGCTAGACAGAAACTTTTCAGTTTGATATAGTCCCATTTGTTGATTTGTTCTTTGATTTCCTTTACTATTGGTGAAGTATCAGTAAACATATTTCTGCGTAGGATATCCAAAAGTTAACTGCCTATATTTTTCTCCAGGACCTTTATGGTGGCACTGCTTATGTTTAAATCCTTTATCCATCCTGAGTTTATTCTCGTGTATGGTGTAAGTTGGTGATCTAGTTTCATCTTTTCGCATGTTGCTGTCCAGTTCTCCTAACACCATTTGTTGAAGACACTGTTTTTAGTCCATTTGATGTTCCTTCCCCCTTTGTCAAATATTAGTTGCCCATAGAGTCCTGGGTTAATTTCTGAGTTCTCTATTCTGTTCCATTGATCTATATGTCTATTCTTATGCCAGTACCATGCTGTTTTGATAACAGTAGCCTTGTAGTATTGTTTGAAGTCCGGTATTGTGATTCCTCCTATCTTGTTCTTCTTTCTCAAGATTGTGGTGGATATTCGTGGGCGTTTTTGGCTCCATATAAATTTTTGAAGTATTTTTCCTATTTCTGTGAAGTCTGTCATTGGTATTTTAATTGGGATTGCATTGAATATGTAGATTGCTTTGGGTAGCATGGACATTTTAATGATGTTAATTCTTCCCATCCATGAACATGGTATATGCTTCCATTTATTTGTATCTTCCTTGATTTCTTTCTTCATTAGTCTGTAGTTTTCTGAGTACAGGTCTTTTATCTCCTTAGTTAAGTTAATTCCTAGGTACTTTATTTTTCTTGTTGCTATGGTAAATGGAATTTATTTTTTTGGCTTCTATTTCTGTTGTTTCATTATTAGTATACAAAAAAATGCTTTTGATTTCTGGATATTGACTTTATACCCAGCTATTTTGCTAAATTTTCTTATTAGGTTGAGTAAGTTTTTGGTGGAGCCTATTGGGTTTTGTATATACACTATCATATCATCTGCAAATAATGACAATTTAACTTCCTCCTTTCCAATTTGGATACCTTTGATTCCTTTTTCTTCTCTGATGGCTATGGCTAGGACTTCCAAGACAATGTTGAATAGAAGTGGAGAAAATGGACAGCCTTGTCTCATTCCTGATCTTAGGGGGAAAGCTTTCAGTTTTTGTCTGTTAAGTATGAGGTTGGCTTCAGGTTTCTCATAGATGGCCTTTATGATGTTGAGGTATGCTCCCTTTATTTCCATTTTGCTGAGGGTTTTTTATCATAAATGGTTGCTGTACTTTATCAAATGTTTTTTCAGCATTTATTGATATGATCATATGGTTTTTATCTTTCAATTTGTTGATGTGATGTATTACATTTATTGATTTACAAATGTTGTACCATCCTTGCATCTCTGGGATGAAACCCACTTGATCATGGTGTATGATCTTTGTAATATACTGCTGAATCCGGTTGGCCAATATTTTGTTGAGAATTTTAGCATCTATGTTCATCAGAGATATTGGCCTATAGCTGTCTTTCTTAGTTGTGTCTTGCCCTGGTCTTGGGATTAGAATAATATTGGCCTCATAGAACGAGTTTGGGAGTCTTCCCTCTTCCTATATTTTTTGGTATAGGTTGAGAAGGATAGGAGTTAGTTCTTCTTTAAGAGTTTTGTAAAATTCACCTGTGTTGCCATCTGGTCCAGGGCTTTTGTGCTTTGGGAGATTTTGGATTACTTCTTTAATTTCACTAGTTGTTATTGGCCTATTCAGGTTTTCTGCTTCTTCTGGGTTCAGTTTTGGTAGATTATACCTATCCAGAAATGTGTCCATTTCATTCAGGTTGGCCTATTTTTTGTCATAGAGTTGTTTGTATTAATTTCTTACAATCTTTTGTATTTCTGAGGTATCGGTTGTGATTTCTCCTCTTTCAGTTCTGATTCGGTTTGTTTGGGTCCTCTCTCTCTTTTTCTTGATGAGTCTGGATAAGGGCTTGTCAATTTTGTTTATTTTTTCAAAGAACCAGCTCCTGGACCTGTTGATTCTTCACATTGTACTTTGAATCTCTGAGTTATTTAGTTCTGCTCTGATCTTGATGATTTCCTTCCTTCTACTTGCTCTGGGCTTTGTTTGTTGTTGCTCCTCTAGTTCTTGCAGCTTTATGGTTAGTTTGTTTTTATAACCTTCTTGTGACCTTTTTAGGAAGGCCTGTATTGCTACAAATTTCCCCCTGAGAACTGCCTTTGCTGTATCCCATAGGTTTTGGGCTGTTGTGTGTTCATTGTCATTTGTTTCCAGGAACTTTTTGATTTCATCTTTGATCTCATTGTTAACCCATTCAGTGCTTAAAAGCATGTTATTCAGTCTCCATGAGTTAGAGAATTTTTGTTTTTTTCCTTGAGATTGGTTTCTAGTTTCAAGCCATTGTGATCTGAGGAGATGCTTTGTATAATTTCAATTTTCCTGTATTTGTGGAGTCTTGTCTTGTGACATACCATGTGGTCTGTCTTAGAGAATGATCCATGTACATTTGAAAAGAATGTGCATTTTGCTTCTTTGGGGTAAAAGACTCTGTATACATCAGTTAGGTCCATTTCCTCTAGAGTGTTGTTCAATGCCACAACATCTTTGGGGATTTTTTTGTTTGGAAGATCTGTCCATTATTGATAGTGGAGTAATAAAATTCCCTACTATTAGTGTGTTGCTGTCTGTGTCTTTCTTAAAGTCTTCCAAGATTTTCCTTATATATTTCAGAGCTCCTATGTTGGGTGCATATATGTTTACCAGAGTTATTCCTTCTTGTTGATGTGTTTCCTTAAGTGTTATGAAATGTCCATCTTTGTCCCTTTTTATGGCCTTCATTGTAAAATCTATTTTATCTAAAATCAGTATTGCTACTCCAGCTTTTTTTTCTTGTCCATTTGCTTGATATACATTTTTCCATCCCTTCACTCTCAATCAGTGTCAATCTTTTGTTCTGAGGTGGGTCTCTTGAAGACAGCATATATGTGGGTTATGTTGTCTTATCCATTCGGCTACCCTATGTCTTTTGATTGGTGCATTTAATCCATTTACATTTAAGATTATTATTGATTGATACTTATTCATTGCCATTTTCTCCCTTTGTATCTGTATTATTCTTTGGCTTTCTCTGTTTCTTCATTTTATTTATTTACTTATTTTTAAAGCAGACCTTTTAGCATTTCTTGCAATGCTGGTTTGGTAGAGATGTATTCTTTTAGTCTTTTTTTATCTGGGAAACTCCTTATTTCTCCTTCTATCTTGAATGAGAGCCTTGCTGGGTAGAGTATTCTTGGTTGCCGGCCTTTGTTTACCATGACTTGAAATACTTTTTGCCATTTCCTTCTGTCTTGAATTGTTTCTGTTGAATAATCATTTGATAGCCTTATTGGAGCCCCTTTATATGTTATTTGTCGTTTCTCTCTTGATGGTTTTAGGATTCTCTCTTTGTCTTTGAAATTAGCCATTTTAATAATAATGTGCCTTGGTGTTGGTCTGTTTGGGTTGATCCTCATTGGGACCCTATGTGCTTCCTGAACTGGATTCATGTTTTCACTCATCATGTTAGGGAAATTTTCTATCATGACTTTTTTGAACAGGTTTTCCATTCCTTGTTTCTCTTCTCCTTCTGGTATCCCTATGATACGGATGTTGTTATGTTTCATGTTGTCCTGCAGCTCTCTTAAACCCTCTTCAATCTTGTTCAGCTTTTTTGTATTCTCTTGTACTGTCTTGGAGTATTTGTCTGCATTATTCTCCAACTCACTGATCCGGTCCTCTGCTTCCTCTAGCCTACTGTTGATTCCTTCTACTGTATTCTTCAATTCAGAAATTGTATTGTTCATTTCCTCCTGGCACTTATTGATAGTTTCTATGTCCTTTTTCATGCTGTTGTAGTTCTCAGTAAGTTCCTTGTAACTATCCTGGAGTTCTTTGTAGTTCTTCTGGAGTTGTTTATAGTTTTTTTTGAGGTGGCTGAGCTCATTGAGCTTCTCTATCATCATTCTTTTGAATTCCTAATCTGATACATCGTGTGCCTCTGTTTCTTTTGGTGGTCTTTCTGAGGATTCCTCCTTTCCTTTTGGTGATGGACTGATTCTTTTTTTTCCCAATTTGGGTGCCCGTTGTTCCTTGCTTTTATTTTTTTGTTTTTTCCTTGGATTAATCTGCTTTGCTTCCTTGCCTTAGTTGAGCACCCTTCTGTGTTAGGAGATTTGTGGAGTTCAATGTTGCAATCTCCCAGATTTTCTCCACTTGTTGTTCTTAGTGTGTCCTTTATTTGGGCTGTCTGGTTGTATTCTGGACCTCTGGACTTTGAGCAGGAAAAAAAAGAAAAGAAAAAAAAAAGAAAAAGAAAAAAGATAATAATAATAAGAAGAAAGGGATTAGATGGCTGTTCACCCTTAATAATCCCTGATTGATCCAGATGGAGCCAGCACCTGAGGGCTTTTAACAGAAAAAAAAATTATGATGAGCAAAAAGGGTTTAGGTGGGTGTTCACCCTTAATGATCCCTGATTGGTCCAGGTGAAGCTGGGACCTGTGGGCTTATAGCAGAGAGAGAAAAAAAAAAAATTAATTAGAAAAAGAAAAAGAAAAAATAAGGAAAAAGTAACAAGAAAAAGAAAAAACAATATTAATAAAGAAAAGGTTTAGGTGTCTGTTCACTCTTTATGATCTCTGATTGCTCCAGGTGGAGCCAGGACCTGTGGGCTTTAACAGGAAGAAAAGAAAAAAAAAGGAAGGAAAAAGAAAGAAAAGAATAAAGAAAGGGTTTAGTTGGCTGGGGAGGGGAGGAATACTTAGATTGACTGGGAATGCATTGTAGCCAGAGAATGAGTAGACTCTAAATCAAGAGTAGAGGGAGGGTCTTCGATATTTAGGTGGATTGAGATAGGGGGGGGGGATTAAAAATATGTGAGAAGTAACTTTTGAAAAGGATATGTTGGGGATTAGTAGTTCATGTAGCTCTCGGTATAACTCAGGTGCTTGAGATTAGCAGCAATCCATTTCCTGAGGCTGCCTCTTTTTCTTGGTCACGTCTCTGCAGTCTATAGTCTAGCTGGTCTTGGAGTGGCAGAGCCTCTGATTTTCACAGTCAGCCCCCAGGTAGGCTGGGCCTTCAGTAGCCTAGCTGGGTTTTAGGGCTGCCGGTGTTCTGGGGCCCGCAGGGTGCCCCCTCCAACTGCTGGCAGAGGTTCCTGCCTGTGATGGGCCCCTGGCACCCCTGCAGGGCAGCCTGCAACCTCGCTGGTTCCTGTGATGACTGGCCCTGTACCCACAGCTCCTGCTCCCCGCAGGACTCTTCTCCTCAGCCTCTGGCCCAGTGAGGAGCTTCCTCTCCCTGTTGCCAGAGAGAGTCTCTCATACAGTCCCTCCCCTGCAGGAGTTCAATTCCTTGTTCCCTCTGGTGTTTGCCCTTGCTGCCCACACTTCACTGTTCAGATTTCTAGTCACCAGGGAGCCTGGAGCTGGCTTCAGTTAAACACGCCCCTCTGGGTAGAGCCGCCACTGCCCAGAGCCGACCTTGGCTCGCTGGCCGGTTGGCCCAGAACCTCCTCACCTGCTCTCCGGCAGGTCTCTGCTACCTCTGGGCTGTGCTCCTCTGAGTCCAGATGCTGAGCACTCCAGTTCTTAGGGACCTGAAGATGTCTCACGCTCCCTATCCTGTCTTCCAGCTGCTTGGTACTTGAGAACAGCATCAGCACTGCTCTCTACTCTGTCGCCATCTTTGATCCTATCATGTGTTCAAATTTAATAGATATGTTCAGAAACCTTTCCAATGCAGTTGTACCAGTTTACATTCTTACTAGTAGTATTTTAGGGTTCTGACTACTTAACATCTTTACCAAATATTGTTATTAATATAATTTGTCTTTTTAACGGTAGCCATTCTGGTGTGTATGTTGTGAAGTCTCATCAGGATTTTAATTTGCTTTTCCCTTATGAACAACAAGGTTGAATGACTTTTCATGTGCTTGCTCATCATTTGGATATCCTCTTGAATAAGGTACTATTCAAATATTTTACTTTTTTTTATATTGACATCTTTTTCTTTTTAATTTTTAAAAAGATTTTATTTACTATTTTTTAGAGAGAGGGAAAGGGAGAGAGGCAGAGAGGGAGAGAGACATCAATGTATGGTTGCCTTTCACCTGCCTCCAGCTACAGATCTGGCTGAAGACCTGGCTTTGCAACCTGGTTATGCAGTCTGGCTGGGAATTAAACCATCTGTCTTTTTCTTATTGATTTAAAATATATATTATGAGCACAAGTGTTTTGTTGAATATACGTATGTATCACAGGAACCTTTCCCACCTCTGTGGTTTGCCTTTTCCGTCTCTCACCAAATAATATCTTTTGTGGATCAGAAGTTCTTAATTGTAATGGAATCCAGATGATCAGTCTTCCCTTTATGATTGGTAATTCTTTTGTTTTTGGAAATATTTTTTATACTTTATATGTCCTGTTTGAGAAGTATTTGTTTATCCCAAGAGTCATAAAGATACATTCCTATGTTATTTTCTGAAGTTTTATTGTTTTACCTTTCACATTTCAAGTACACTGTACCCTGGAAGTGTTTTCACATATGGCATGAGGTAGAAGCATTCATTTTTTTTAGAAAAGCTCAGACTTCCCTCTTTGAAATACCATTTATTACAACGCTTCAAACTAAATAATTCAGACGTGCCAGGGATGCCTGGTTTCCAGGGAATAACCATTATGTGTGTTATTTTGTTCCTAGTTTGAGAAAAGACTCTTTATCCCAACCTGTATAAAGAAGAAACCAAGATAAGCTATGCCTCGTTTTATTGATAACTATACATATGTCAGTAAACTGTTAGCATGCTCAGTGTGTTTCAGGTAATTCCTAGAACATCATTCTGAGAAGCGTGCACTTCTCTATTTTGCTCTCTTCTTGGTTTTTATTTTTCTAAAAGTGTACATATTTCCCTTTAATTGAAATTTAAAGCCTGGATCTAGGAAGTCCCTAAGTTTAGGAGTTTTAATCTCCTGAACTTATTTTATTTTATTTTTTAGGCTAATCAGGATTTAATTTTATTTTAATTACATTTTATTTTACTTTATTTTAAGATTTTATTATTTTTAAAGAGATGGGAAGGGAGAGAGGCACAGAGGGAGAGAAACATCAATGTATGGTTGCCTTTCACCTGCCTCCAGCTACAGATCTGACTGGAGACCTGGCTTGCAAGCTGGTTATGTGCCCTGACTGGGAATTGAACCAACGACCTTTGGGTTCGCAGGCTGGCACCTTAACCACTGTGCCACCAGCCAGGGCCATCTCCTGAATTTAAAGAGTTGTGGGCCACCTACCTATTATTCTTCTTCTGCACTTTTCTATTTTCCTGGGTCGAAATGATGTATGATCTCTAGTCAGATGACTGTGTGGCTGTATTACCTTTGATTGGGGATATTTCTTCTCAGGTTAGATTATTTACCTGCTAGGTCATAAAGTTGTCTTCTGCATAATATAAAAAACTTCTCAGCCCTGGCTGGTGGCACAATGGATAAGGTGGCGGCCTGAAAACCCAAAGGTCACTGGTTCAATTCCCAGCCAGGGCACATAACCAGCTTGCAAACCAGGTCTGTAGCTGAAGGTAGGTGAAAGGCAACCATACATTGACATCTCTCTCCCCCTCTCCCTTTCCCTTTCTCTGAGAATAATAAATAAAATCTTAAAAAACAAACAAAAAAAAACTTCTCATCACACATTGAGCATATGTCTCAATGGTTCAAATTACTTGTGAGATTATTGAGTTGTTTGAGGTATGTTTCCTTCTCTGGTAGCTCTGCCTGATGGCTGCCAGCTGCCACCCTTTCACTTTTCCACCTTCTTTGTCAGCTTGATGTGTTTTGCCATTATTTTGTTAATGAAAAGTCATTTTTCCTCTGGAATGCAATGCCACATTTTCTCTTTTTCTCCTGCTTTTCACTATTTATGCTCATTACATACAATCTTCAATAGCTTATCGAGCTGCCATTTGGTTTGAAAGTGATATTGCTCTTTTTAGAGAGCAGGTTTATCCTTTAGCAAAAACTCCTCTTTTAGAGTTGGGGTGCACTTGTTTGATTTGCTTTTAATCAGTTTTATTTCATGACACTCTTCCTTCCAAAACAAGAGCAAAAATTTTACAAAGCATGCTTCTAAAACGTAATCTTAACTTGAATTGGGTTTGAGAAAAGGCCAAGAAATTTGTAATATCACATCCTAATATCATACTACCCTTATAGGACTGAGCTGAGCTGGTCCTAGTCCCAGCTCTGCTATCTACTAATTAATTATATGACCTGACCTTACTTTTCTGGGTTTCAGTTTCCTTGTCAGTTAAATGAAGAAATTCGCTCTCTGAGGGCACTTTCAGTTCTAATATTGCAGATTTCTTTGCAAATGGATATAGTAAAGGTTAAAAAGTCAGGAGTATAAATCAGCCATATAAATTTAGTTCACCTTTATTAAGGTTTTATAGTTTTAAAATTTACATATGGAGATATTCTTATAACTGAAGTCTATCTTACTAAACACACACACAGACACACAAAATGAAAAATAATGCAAAGTTCAATTAATGGCTTACTTAGACTCAGAAAAAATCAATTTAGTAACAAAACCAAGTATGAAAAACATTTTTGGACAGGTTTTTTTTGGCATTGATTTCCAATTTGATTTATTATTTTATATAGAATCATTTAAAAAACATTTCATTTGACTTTGTTGAAAATGCATTTTGAAGTTATTCCTTCTTTTGATAGGTAGTTAAAAAAAGAAAACCTCCTTTGAAAACCCTGATGAGATTTCTGGAGAGTGGTTGTTCTTTCAACACACACATTTACTGGGCATTTTGTATATGCCAGGCATTGTGAAGGTGTCCAAGACATTCTCTCTAAGACATGGTTATTATCATTAGGAAGTCTACAACCTGCTTGGACACTACTTGAAGTAAATCATAATAAATATTTTAAACATTTTTAAAAAAACCTTAAAATGTAAATAAACTAAGTACCTAAATAAAATCATGATTAAAACCATAATTTCTAGGAATTTTTATTTTAAAACCTGATAAAGTTTTTCTGAAGTTCATTGGGAAGAAAAAGTGTGCAAAAATGCCAAGAAAAAAATGGAGAATAATAAACAGCATTTGGGAGTAGGGAATGCTAGCACAACGAGTTATTCAAACAAAAACAGAAACAAAAACAAAAAAAACAGACAAAAAGAAAAAACAAAACTATAAAACCACTACAATTATACAGCTCTGCAACAATTTAAGATTTTTTAAAATAATTGAAATAGATTCAAGTATATGTGTGTGTGCATATAACTATTCAATATATGATAAAATTGGCATTTTAGATTGGTAGAAAAAACAATATTAGATAATTGATACCCTTGAGAAATAATAAGGATAGATGATTCAACATGGATATTAAAATAAATCCCAGAAGAATTAAAGATTAAATGTAAAAATAAATAGAAGAAAATACAAGTGAATATTTATGTAATCTTACATGTGGTAAAGTCCTTTTAAACCAACACATTTAAAGAAAAAGACTGTTAGAGATGACTAATGAAGAGCTTAAAATATATTTTTATAAAAATCCTAAACAATTTAAATCTGTAATGATAGAAAAAGCAGATTGGTGGTTGCCTAGGGCCAGGGGTGGAGGTGGAGATAGGCTGGAAAGGAGCATGAAAAAATTTTAGGGATGATGAAAATGTTTTAAATCTTGGTTGTGGTGGGGTTACACAGTCACATATAATTCTCAAAACTCATTGGACTTTATACTTTAAATGACTGCATTTTAATAATGTAAATTGTGCTTCTATATAGTTGACTTTTTTAAGCTCTTGGAAAAAATAATTAGAATGCAAATATGAACTAGAAAAAAATAGTTGCAACATCTATGATAAAAAGTTTGAAGATTAACAAGAATAAGAGAAATATCTGGTGATAAAATGGACCAAGAAAATGAACAGGGAAAAGAAAAACTGACAGGAACTATGTACAAATAAACTTAGCTCTACCAGTAATCACAGAAATTGAAACATGAAGATGTCATTTTCACCTACCATATTGGCACAAAGTAAAAGGAGTAATATATGTGGTTAGTGAAATACACACTCTGGTACATTTTGGTGCAGCATAATAAACCAGTAGACATTCAAATTTTGAAAATTAGCAAGTAAATGCACATAGATATTCTCACTTATCCTCGAGGCTTCTTTCTCCATCCCAAACTTTAATCTATGACCCTATCCCACTCTTGAGTACCCATTTTCCTTCCTTCATCCCTAAACTCAATTCATTCCTAAGTCTCTCTCCAAATTTCAGGTTGTCTTGTAACTTCCACTCTTACATGTGCATATGGAAGGTTATATATGGCAAGTTAACATTTGCCATGTAACAAGCCTCCCTAAAACTTACAGCCACCATATAATTAGCTCATAATTCTGTGGGACAGCTGTGTGGTTCTTCTTATCTGAACCAGCTTGTCTGATTTCTACCAGGGTCTGTCATGTGTCTGTGGTTGGCTGGCCACTGGATGATTTAAAGGAACCTTACTCACAGGTTTGGCTGTTGAGAAGCTAGCTATTGGCAGGGGTGATGGGGTAACTGGGCCACTTATCTCTAATTTCCTGCAGGCTAGCCTGGGCTTCTTCACTTGCTGGCAATTGCAAGATTCCCAAGAACAGAAGAGCTAGTGTCAGTGTTCAAGCATATCTCAAGTCTTTGCTTGTATACACTTGTTCACATCTCATGGGCCAAAGCAAGTCGTATGGACAACACAGTTTTGATCAGTGGAGAAATAGATTCCATCTCTTTTGAGAGGAAAGTAGTATGTGGGCAAGTTTCATAATCTGCCACATGAAATTATTTATAATAATGAATTTTAGATCCATCTAAACATCCAAAATTAGTAAAAATATTTGAATAAAACTGTTCAACAGTACTATGGATAATGCATAATACTATAGAAAAACATTTGATATATCAAGTGTCTTATGAAAATGCAAGAAAAAATGTACTGCATAAAACCACTTCAGTGAGAAAAAAGAATCATGGAGAAAATGACCAAAAGGACAAAATTTTAAATGTTACCACCCTATGTCTGACTGGAAGGCTTAAGAGTGATGTTTCTTTTTAGTTTCCAGTTTTCCAAATCTTTTAACAGATTCCATGGGATAGTATTATATAGTAATTAAAGTGTAGGTTTGGTCTCAAGTACCATAGGTAAGTTACTGAAACTCTTCCAGCCAGCACTATCTGTCTCTATCAAATGGAGGCTGTAATAACGCCTACCTTGCAAAGTTATCATGAGGATTAAATGAGATACTTCATGTCAAAGAGCTTCATCGAGGCCAGGCACATAATAACTGATCAGTAAATAGTAGGTAAGAATTCATTCTTTTTAGAATTAGAGATAAGTAATAATAAATATGATTTTAAACCATAGTTTGAAAGACTCAAATTTATCATAGTGTTTATATTTACTTAGCATCCATTGATTGAGGATATACATGGCAAAAAGGGTTAATAACTTTTAGTACTGTTTTAGATTAAATTAATTAGATTTAAATTGGATTTAAATTTTATTAATCTCATTAGTACTGATATAAAAATAGCAGTATACAGTATATAATATGTGAGAAATATTTACTAAATCCACAGAATATGTGTACTATGCAAAAGGATTTGAATGCCCACCAACTTTTGTCTTGCAGGTTGGGAGCCAATTATTTGAGACAACAGAAGGAAAAACTGTAATAAAGCAGAGACTGATCAATAGTTAATTAGGTATCTAGGTAGTAAATGGGTAATGCTGGTAGTGTAATATTCCCTAAACTACACTGAAGACTTTTTTTTTCTACATTACAAATGGCACCAAAAATTTTTAAGAGCCCCTTAATATGCCCAGTAACTATTTGGTATTCTTCGCTTTCCTTTCTTGGTTCAGACTCACTATCCCCACACATTCCTAGGAAGAACAGACTTCAGAGGACACTACCTACTATTTTAAAAAGAAAATCTCACATGTGACTTTCAGAGTTCTTCATAGTTCAATTAGTATGGTGTCCACAGCAAGCATCTCAGCTTATGTTGTCCCCAGCATTTTCCCAATTGCCCTTTACTCTCCAAATCATGATAAAACAAAACAAAACACCAAAGTGGGTGAGATGCATTCCTCTTTCAACAATTTAGTCAAAGAACGTCTGTTGACAACAGTATCACCATGGTAGTTTCTGAGAAGGCATTACTATCCCTAATAATAGGGTTATTAACTTGCGGAAATGGAACCCTAGCACTTCCTAACTTTGAAAACACCACCCCTTATAATCATTTCATACGCTTTCTTCTTGCTGCACTAGAACAATGCTTTCATCTTTTTCTTTGGATGAATCACATAAAATTTTATGATTTTTTTCCCTGTCAGACTTACCATTCTATAAAGAAGAGTCCATAATTTTTTATCAGTCTTTCATCTTACAGAAGCCTATTCATCATTTTGATTAATTTCAGGCTATACTGTAATTTCCACTCTTACATTCTGGGGGAACCTTGGAAAATATCAAGACAGTGTGATAAATAACATGTCTGCTAAGCTGGATTTTCTGGGTGCAACATATCCTAACAGGCAGGTTGTATTCTCTTCCTGATTTTGGCCATAGTCAGACATTGAGGAAGTATATAGTTTTAGGAAAGACTCCACAGAGGCTAAGGTTCTCTTCTTAGCCCCAATGCCTTATGAAGACACTGGGCAATATGACCTAGAGTAATACCTCCCACTTCTCCACCTAACCCCAGTTGCTTCATTCCTGCTGAGTCTGTGACCCAACTTCACTGTCTTACCATGGTTTTATTCTGACCCCTGGGAAGCTCATGCCACTTTATTCATTGTGTGTCTGGATTTAAAGCCTTTCCTCTTTGTGTTCCTCTGGAGTTCTGAGAATAGAGGACAGAGTGCTTTATAATACTCTGCCTGCTTCTGCAGTGAAAGGACTATATCTCCGCAGCCAGCATGCCTTAGGTTATGGCAGCTTCAGGGTATAAATGAGACCATGGATCTTTGTAACTCAGTTCAAAAGAATCCCTGTCTGTCTTGTACAGCTTGTCCCCTCCTCAAATACGTATGAGGCTTTCAGAAGTAAAACAGTTCTGATTGGCTCTGGAGCTGACAGGGGTCGTGGTGGCTGCCACCACAACCACCACCACCTGGGAGACCTGCTGACCACACTAGTGCTTCTTTCAGCTGTCCTAGGGCTTAATGGCCAAGTTCTCATAAACCAGTGTTTCCTATTTAGGGAGAGAATGGTATGTTCTATGCAAAAATTGCCTGTGTGATAAATTGTAATAGTGCTTGATACTACAGCTCTGTAAGTTCAAATAAACCTGAAGCCATTTTCCTCCAGATATACCAGGGTATCAGGGTGGCTGGGTGGCAATGCCTAGAATCAACTATTTTCTCTGATCTTTATTATTTGAAGCTGTAGAAGGTTCTAGACCCCCAGGGCCATCACATACAACTTGCATGCGTGCATTGCACAAATCCAAAATGAGATCAACAAGTGTTCAGTGCACAACCAGCACAATAATTCACAGTGGTCCTGCAGGCTTTTTTAATGATGAGTGCTCTTTCTGGGGGCTCTGTTGTCCTCACTACAATATGGCCCAGTACATTAGACCCTTTTTCAATCTTTGACCCTCAAGAGGGTCAGAGGTCCTGTATCTACCTGTCCTCCACTGGTACTTATTAACCTTTATAAAAATGTTCAAGCCCTGGCTGGTGGCATAGTGGATAAGGTGCTGGCCTGTGTACCCAAAGATTGCTGGTTCAATTCCCCAGCCAGGGCACATAACCAGGTTGCAAGCCAGGTCTCCAGCCAGGTCTGTTGCTGGAGGCAGGTGAAAGGTAACCATACATTGAAAAAAGTATATATATATTCAATAGCAAAGAGATGCAAGTCCACTCCAAGCAGCACATGCGCCTCTGCCAATGTCCTTGCAAAATAGCCTCTGCTATTCGTAAGAAACTCCCATCTTTTCAGATGTTCAAATAATCATGAAGAGTATAAACCAGTAAACCTTGACAATGAATAAGTGTTTCTTTTACCAGAGTCCCTGCCAAATAGCCTGGAACAGAAAAGAGTCACCACTAGGGTCAGAGCCCCCATTTTTTCTTGACATCAGCATCTCTTCTATTACTCCCTAGATAGAGACCATCTTTTGAAACTCCTCCGCCATCTGCATATCCTTGTGTCACCACTGTAGAGGCAGCCAGTGGGAATCTAGAAGTAGCCTCTGTGTCTCTGTCACCCTCTGCAGCTCTCATGGCTTTGTGCCTTGGTGGCATAGACCACCTCTGGTCACCACTTGGGCTGTATACCCATAATTCAGGTGGCTGCCATTAGATTATTATACCTTTTAATTTGTTTGAATAGTCACAGCCAGGCTATCTTTAGACAAAGAGGTATGCAATAGAGTTGATGATTCAACATCCACAGATATTCCTGGCACAGTTCATGGTGGTCATGGGGAAAATAGGACTTTTTTTTAACAGATGAGTTATTTATTTATTTAGTGCTTTTATTTTATTTTATTATTGTTGTATTACATTTATCTCATTTTTCCTCCACTTCCTCCTCTCCTCTCACCTGCCCCATCCTTCCCATTCCTCCTCCCACAGTCAATCCCACATATTGTCCCTGTCCATGGGTCATCCATGCTAGTTCCTTGACTAGACTGTTCCCCTTCTTCACCTCTTTCTCCTCCTCCCCCCTCTCGAAATAGGACTTTTTAAAAGAGTTTTTGAGGCTATTCTGCCAAACTTGTTGAAAATGTTGGTGAACAGTTAAATCTATATATAGACCTGACCCGGATCCATCCCTGACCGCAGATGTTGATAACATTCTTTTGGGCATTTTGAAGTTCAGGCCTTCTTCATCACTTAGGTCAACTAAATGTTAAAGCTACTTATAAAGAACTAACCAGGTACCTAATTATGGTCTTGTTTGATTTCAGGGCAGCAACTACTAGATAATGACAGGACTTTAGATCCTCATGGGGTGCTGGATCAGATTCTAGTCTTAGCTCGTCCTCTAACTGGCTGTGTGATCCTGAAAGTCACTAACTCTTGGGCCTCTGTTTTCTCATATCTGATATAAAAAGCCTCGACAAGCAGAGAGAAAATTGGCTTTGGAGATGGGCACAGCTGGGTTTTAATACCAATTCCTACTGCTCTATAGCCAGTCAAATTGTTTAATCTGAGCTTGCTTCCTCTTCAGTCAAATGGGCAAGTTATCAGGCAGGACTGGGAGAAGACTCAATAGGAAAAACAAAGTTCCAGACACACAGTAGGTGTTCAGTCAACACCAGTATTGTGTTGGCCTCCTGAACATAGGGCCCAGCTTTGTTAAATACTTGCTTTGGTGTCAGAAAACCTAGATTTAAGTCTCAGTGGTCTCAAATCACATGCTATTTCTAAGCCTGTTTCCTCTAGGATGAAACATATGAACCCTTTTGAAAACATAAAAGACCATACATCTCAGAATGTAGGGACAACTTCTCCAGTTTACTCATCAGCAATTATCTTTTGCCACTGCCCCCCTCCCTGGACCTTCCATTGCATACATTTAAAACTTCCAGGTGGAGGTATACCTTCTCAAACAATTCATATTTATGTTTCCATTTCTCAGCCTGCCTTCTCAGCCAGGCATTCTAGAAACACTAGGCTCATCACCACCCACCACAGTAGACTTTCAGAAACCACTTGTCAGGTGACTAAGGTTCCCTTAACTCAGATGCTTTAGTGATGAGGGAGGCAGAAGACAGCCCAGCTCCAAAATCAACAGATAACCCTGCAATGGGATTTCTAGCCACTTGGGTACTCAGGCTTCTGTGTAATGGATAGATAACTTGGTGTCAAAATGTAATACCCTACTTGCTGACTTTCAGAGAAAGAAAGAAGAGAGGGTGTCATTTCCCAGATTTCCATCCTGGTCTCTTGGAGCCTTGTATCCCCTGCCATGTGCCCATTTACCTCATGGGACAGCACACCTGCATTCACGCTCACTTCTCACCTCTGTCTTCTTCCCCATGCAAATCTTACATATTTTCTCAAGCATTTCCCATTATAGCCAACAACCACTTTTAGTCCTTTGGCTCAGCCATGAGGAGCTTGATAGTCAGCACTTTGGGTACCTGAATACATATTTTTATAAATAACTAATTTTAGGATAATAGAATCAAGTGTATTCATCCCTTTTGACACACCAGACAGACGACCAGGAAAGCATTGAATCAGATTGAATAGACTTTAAATGACTTTTCATACTGAGATCTACATGGAGTATTGCATGCTCATTGAGGCAAAAACATTTTAGTTCTAACAACTCTTGGTGAAAGTGCCCCATGAATTGACTGTACAAAATGAAAATGTTTCCTAGATATTTATGAAGGCACATATCCATTATTCCATCTAGTCTTAAAGGAAATAATTCCTTGTCTCCAATAAAGAGTTGTTTGCACTTGTAGCCACAGAGCTCATTATTTTGGTTCTACTAACAAAGAAAATGTGTGAGGTACAGGTGTAATCACATCATGACATGGATGCCCTCCCACTGTGGGTTTCAGTTCTTAGGGAACTGTAAGGGCAAAAGAACTGCCTCAGCAATTTTTCTCTTAAAAGGCATTTTCTTCCCTGGAGAGGAAGACCAATAGGAGACAGCAGCTTCATGCCCAGTTTGGGCACTACCAGTGAAGAGGCTTTCACAGAATGGGACATGTATTAGGGTTGAGGGTAAAGGACAGTTTAAACTCTGGATCCTGCTTCAGTGGTGGGAACTAAGGCTGTCTACACAAAGAAAAGGAGTATTGTGGGTATATGGCTGTCACCCAAAAATAGAATAAGTGGTGGAAATGAGCTTGTGTTTCATGATGGCTCTGCCTCAAGGAGGTTCTATGTTGCACATTCCCGTACCAGGGGTGGGGCCTTTATGTCCCTGCCCTGCCACACCTCCTTCACTTGGGCTGTGGGTGTCCTGAGATGTTCTTAGAGATTATCAACAAGGAGCAAGTCACACAAGCTGGTGTGGAGCACAGAGAGGTGCACCCTCATTAGACACTCAAGGGACACATCTGCCTGTTCCCAAAGGATATTCTCTTGGACCATTGTAGACAAATGAGCTGGCTCAATTCCTGAGAATAGCAGGTCATGTATTTGGGTGAGGGTTGGGCCATGACTCAGCCCCTGGCCTGGCCCATGGCCCCTTTGCTGATCTCTATGAGATTTCTAGCTAATGGGGATAAGTGGTACTAACCCAAGAAGAGGCTGAGCAGGCAGAGGGTATGACTTTGCCCCTTCTTTGTCTCTCTCAAGGGCTCTTCAAGAAAACACCTCACTCCTCAGGGACTTCAGTCCATACTCGCCCATGGACTTTGGCAACTTCTGTGCTCATCCCCTCTGTCTTCCCAGTTTGTTGGAGAAACCCCACCCTCCTGAAATCCTACATCTCACCTTTTGATCGGACAAGACCTTTGCCACAAGGGCTTTCAGAAACCAAAATCAGGAAGACTCCCAGGCCAGTGTTCTCCTTATGCTGTGTCTCATTCTGCCTCTGGGGCAATGAGCCAGGAAGTATGACTGATGCAGTACTAGGGAAGAATGTTGGTTACTATATCAAAAACATTGCCCCTGCACGCTTAAATTAAGTACTGCTAAATGGAAGTGCCAGACACTTTACATACCCTGTCTTCTTCCATTCATCCTCTTATTCATTCATTCAATTACTCTTTAAGAAAAATTTATTTTTGGTGCCCAACACTATTCTAAGTGCAATGAGTGAAACAGATGAACAAGTTAGTGTTTATTGTGAACACTAAGTTCTGGGAGTGAACACTGGTATCTATATTTTTGCAGATGAAAATTTGGGATGCAGAAAGATGAGGCTCCACTCTAAAGACCAGGGTCCATTCTAATGACTGCTCCTTGCACCCAGCGTGCTGCTTCCTAGGCCAGCAGTAAAGACCCCTATGGAATGAGCTCCTTGAGAAGGGTGATAAGAGCAGTGTCTGGGTGGATGCAGAGGAATGTCAGGGGTACCACTGGCCAGCCTCCTGGACCTGTGGCTGGTGGAAAATGAACTGGACAATGTCTAAGGACTGTCTGACTCTAAAATGTCTGTGGTTTCTACTGACTTAGAGAGCAGAGCTGGGAGAGTCAGCTTCATTGGAAGAGGAAGGAAGAAGAAAATGGGCTGTGAACAGGGCAGCCTCAAAGGGTAGGCATTATGTATGTTGCCCAGGCAGCCTCTGCCCTCTGCTTGCTCACTCCTTCATCTAACTCCCTTTGGGTAAGGTCTCACCCAGGAGGTGAAGCTGGGGGTGACATTTCCTGCACTGGCATTTCTCTGATTCCTGCTTACTAGGTTACCTGGAGCTTTGATAAGCATGTTGCTGTCTTTGGACTCTGAATGATCTGATGTGATGGGTCTGGGGACTAGGAACAGAAATAAGTACATAAATAAAACATGCTAAGTGCCACTGTAAAGGAGGAGTGTTGTGGGAAGCACAGAGGAGTGCAGGATGAACTCAGCCTGGCAAATTCAGGAAAAAGCCTAGCTGAAGAGGTGGCCCAGAAGGTGTATGTATCTTTAAGCAAGAGTAGGGACTGGCTGGTAAAACAAAAAGGCAGTCCTCTGCACAGGTATGTAGACTCTCAGAGAAGGAGAGGGAGAAGGAGTAGATTCATGGGTCAGAAGCAGCTTGGGGAAGCTCCACTTGCCTGGGCTGCAGCAAGCACACCTCACTTCAAAACCTGAGCTCTATGACCCAGAGCCCTGTCCCATCACCTATACCCCACAACCCCACCTGTCTTGCACTTGACTTAATCTGAGCCTGTATCCCCTACTGGGTTGTCCCCTATTTTGGCCATCCATCTTCTCGGCAACTCCCTGGCACAGGGTTTTTTTCTTACACACTGGCTTGGTGGTCACTGCTTCCCTCTATGGCTCCTATACCTTTTGCTGACCACAGCCCTGGCAACTCAGGCCTGGATCTACTTTGAACCATAAAGTGAAGCCAGACTTCAGCTCATAGGTTGGTGTTTTCAAATTGGCCCCCATAGAGCCCTGGGGCTCTAAGAGCCCTCAAGGTCCATGAAAATGGAAGGAGAGACTAAGTGGGCATGTCTTCAGGTCCTATGTGCCCCCATGCCCCCACCCATATTACATCATGAGAATTTCAGTTACTGGTTTCATATGTGGTTGTAGGATTCCACATATGGTTTTGTTTGAGAATAAAAAAGGGTTTTATTTGAGAAATAATAAAAGCTTGAGAGGCCATGTAGCACAGTGATTTAAAACATAGACAGCAGTTTGAATTCTGACTCCACCATTTACCAGCTAAGTGACCTCTCTATGTGTCAGTTTTTTCATCTCTAAAATGAGAGTAAAACAGTGTTTTCCTCATTGGTTCTTGTGTTAAATGAGTTACAACATACTGACAGCTTTAAAGGAAGCTGGGCAACCAGCAAAAGCTGATGAAGGGATAATTATGACTCTCACCATTGCTACAGAGGATGACCCATCTGGGGGTTCTAAGCAGGGAATCTCATGATTAAATATGTTTAAAAAATTCTTTCTGGCAGTATGAATTGGGTCAAGGGTGCTTTGACTAAACACAAAGAGATTATTATAGAAAGTTATCACAATTTTCTAAATGGAAAAGGTAAAGAGCTTTAAGGCACTGGTAGCTGAGATCAAGAACAGCTGACAATTTTAAGGAGACTCAGCAGAACCAGGTGATCTGTTGGCTGTTGGAAGGACTCAGAGGAGAAAGAGTTGAGGGGGCACTCGTCCTGTCTTAAGGGAGCAAGCTCTGGATGTTTAGGAAGAGGGGAGGGCTTATGAAAGCATAGTGACCAGGAGGTGCTGCAGTTGCTTGGCATTGGCAGCCATCTGGGCTGGTGGGCCACAGATCTAGAACAGGAGAAGGGGTTGCATTGAGAGCTTTAGGAATCAGCAGGCTGTAATAATTGAAGGCATGAGGAATGAGGGCAGCAAAGAAAGAGTGGGAATGACTAAAGATGACCAAGGACAGAATCCAGAAAAATGGTCAGATCGGCAGAGAAGAGTCGTTGGTTAGAGGCAGGGAGATTATCCAAGGAGCCCTCAGCTACTCCCTGTACTTGTATGTGTGCCTGAGGATGCTGGTTGGGGCTGGCCATGTTCACAAGAGCTGTGCCAGGCAGGTCTGAAGACAAACACACAGGTGACTCTGGTAGGCTTTCACTAGGGCATCTCCTTGGGTGATCTGAAGAGGACAGGAGCCTGTCCAGAACTCAAGGAAATGGGGTCTGGTTCAGCCTCCCAGAGTTCAACAGCTGGTGAGAAACAGAATCGCTCACTATGAGCCATCTGCAGTGTATTCCCTGAGCACAGCCAACATAAAATCTGCAGGGAGCTTGGGAGGATGTTAAATTAAGTAGGTGGCCTACACTATTTGATGACACTTCATCTAAGTGACAGCTTAGCACACAGCAGAGGTGAAATGAGCAAGTGGCTAAGGGAGAATTTAGGGCAGGGGGCTGGATCTCTACCTCAGAGTGAGCAGAGGGATATAGAGTGCACCCAAAACAACCCCATGAGGCCATAAACTCCTACTATATCTGTGATCCCTACAGCTCTGAACCACCTGGTGCTTGGGATTCAGTGAGTATGAAGCAAACTCTCTGAACTGGACAGAGTAAATACTACATGTAATATTCAAATGTTTCTTGCTTTAGTTACTGGAGATCTATCATGGAAAGGACTTTTTTACCTGAGGTGAATGAGTGAATTGCCTCAATTCTTTAGTTAGTGCCACTTTGGACTTGTTTGTTTGTTTGTTTAAAGCAGGGTTCATTGAAAAAAAATGAAAGTGCAGTGATGGGGCCAGGTTCATTTCTCTGAGGAGGGTAAGGGAGAAACGCCAACTAAGCGTTGCATTTCCCAAGCTCACTGTTTGAGGAAACATGACTGGCAGCAGTTCCTAGGCTCCTGGGCTCCTGACAGCATGTATTGGGCCCAATTGTATGCACTGGCCATGTTTCCATCAACAGTGTCCCTTGGCAGCCCCTACTCAGGCTTTGAGGAGAAGCAGCCCATGGTTGACTATCCATGTGAGCTCTCACCCTAGAGCAACAACCTTGCTCCATTCTTTGGTGCTTTCAGCAGGATAAACAATCAGGAGTGGATTTCTCAATACTTCAACACCACCATCAATAGTTCGTTCACAGAGGAAATTTTGTTTTAAAAAAATCTAACACTGCACATTGGAGACAAGAAATGCTGTGAATATGTGAGCTCACTCATTTATTCCACCATTCATTAACCTATTAAATGCCATTGAACACCATGTATGCCACAGCCATTAGAATAGAGGTGAACAAAGTACAGTGTCTTAAAGAGCTGGAAAGCAGCAGGGTAAAATATACATACACATATATTTATAGTATAATGGTTGTATAGATGTACTATGTACATATGCATGGATCAAATGTAAGCTCCGCAAGGACAGGATTTCAGTGTCTATCTTGTTCACTAAAGCCTACATCATACTGATACCTGGTGCATTTTGCCAAAGTATCCTTTTATTGGAATTTTCTATTGCAAGATGATCATCTATTTGATTTTAAGCTGGTATTATATTGAAATAATTTTTATAGATATAGATATAGATCTAATAAGCTAGATGAAACAACCTTTGTCTCCATGTCCAGGGGAGATGGGGGTGGGGAATAGCAATAAGAGATAGAGTATTGCTGTAACAATGCTGAAAATTTTAGAACTAGAAGACTTTGTAGTATTCATCCATGGCAATAAAATCTAGAATTACAGTATATTAAAGAATACCCAGTAGCAATTAAATTATTTAATTTAATTTATTTAATCAAGAAAGTACCAGGAGAATCCAAGATTGAAGTGTGGATAGACATGTTGTGTCTCCCCCTCCACAACCAGAAATAGATACATCTAACTCAAAACTAGAGACAACCAGAAATCCCAGAATATCAAGATACATGGAAGTCCAACAGACAAAAGAAATAAAGAAATGCTCATCCAGACAGGTAGGAGGTATGGAACTGAGACAGCGAGGACAAAGTTTGGTACACAGATTGCTGGCACAGATTGGCAACATGGCATCTGTGGTGGGACAGCAACTGTGGCTGATTAGTGGAAAGCACAGTCACAGTAGGGATACCTGTTGAGTGTTCTGGGCACCAGACCAGGCTGCAAGGCTCACTATTCTAGCTCTGGGGTTGGGGTGGGGAGTGAGAGGGATAAAGCCACATTGCTTTTGACTGTAAAAACCAGTGGGGGTTGGGGTGGAGAAAGAAACTGCTGGTCTCTTAGCAGAGTCTGGATGTTCAGAGGCCCCTGAAGTCCTAAATCATCTGCAGACCCACCCACTCTGGGTACAGCAACCAGGGCAACAGCTAGAGGGAAGCTGGGTTTGTATGGGAAGCAGAAGTGCCTGGAAAAGTGACAAGTGCTGAACAAGCAGCATTGTTCCCTCTCAGACCTCTCCCCACATACAATACCACAACATGGTGAAATGGTCACCTGTACTAATGAATGCCCAAGGCTCCACCCCATACAATGTAACAGGTGTAATACCTCTACCTAAGATACAGAGGCAAACACAGGAGCTTGTCAAGATGAGGAAACAGAGAAATATGGCTCAAAAAAGGGAACAGTTCAGAGTCCCAGCGGGTGAACTAAATGACAAAGAAATAACCAGCCTGATAAATGAATAGCCATCTTGACAAACACACAGTTTAAAACACAAGGGATAAATATGCTCACAGACTTGACATACATGCTTAAATACAGCAAACACAGAAGGGAAGAAATGAAGGCTAGGCTAAGTGAAACAAAGGAAGATACACACAAAGCCAATGGTGAAGGGACAGAAAACAGAATTCAAATCAATGATTCAAATCAATAAGGAAGAAATAAACAGTCAACCAGTACAGAATGAGAAAATAAGAATTTGAAAAAATGAGGAGAAGCTCAGGAACTGCTGGGACAACTTTAAACATGCCAACATTAGAATCATAATAGGGCACTAGAAGCAGAACAGGAAGAGCAAGAAAGTGAAAACTGGTGCAGAAAAATAATGAAGGAAAATTCTCCAAATTTAACAAAGGTAATAGACATACAAGTTCAGGAAGCACAGAGGGTCCCAAACAAGTTGGACCCAAAGAAGACCACACCAAGACACATCATAATTAAAATGCCAAATGTTGAAGATAAACAAAGAACCTTAAGAGCAGGAAGAGAAGAGAAGAGAGTTACCTAAAAAAGGAGCTCCTATAAGACTATCAGTAGATTTCCCAAAAGAAACTTTGCAGGCCAGTGGGACTGGCAAGAAGCATTCAAAGTGATGAGAAGCAAGTACCTACAACCAAGAATGTTCTATCCAGCAAAGCTATCATTTAGAAGGGAAGGGCAGATAAAGTGTTTCCCAAAAAGGTAAAGCTAAAGGAGTTCATCATCAACAAATCATTATAATATGAAATGTTAAAGGGACTTATTTAAGAAAAAGAGGATCAAAATTATGAACATCAGAAAGACAACAAGCTCACAACTATCAACAACAGAACCTTAAAAATAAAAACAAAAACAAACTAAGCAAACAACTAGAATAGAACCAGAATCATAGGCATGGGGATCATTGGGAGAGTTATCAGCAGGAGGGGAAAGGGGGTGAAATGGGGAAATGGTGCAAGGATTTGGGAACATAATTGGTGTGTACAAGATAGACAGGAAGAAGTTAAGAACAATAAAGGAAAGGGTGAAATCAAAGTATTTATATGCACAACTAATGGGCATGAACTAAGATGTGGGGGTGGTACTGCAGGAGGGAATGGAGGTCTTGGGTGGAGGGAAGCAAAGGAAAAAGAATTAGAGACAACTGTAACTACATAATCAATAAAATATACTTTAAAATAAAGTACCAGACTCTATCTAGGCACTTGTTTTATTTTCAAATGACTCCATAGTGTTGCTATACCTGTATAAAATAAGTAATGTTTAGCTAATAACTTATGATGTTTTTTAAAGAAATGCTCTTTACTATATTAGCAAAAGTATAATTGTGCTAAACTAGAATTATTATATTAACACCTATACCTTTTGAGTACTCACTGGGCACCAAACACCACTTGAACACATTTAAAAATTTTTCCAGCAACTTAATAAGTTGCTATTATCATCCCTACCTTACAGTTGAAGAAACTAACCTCAGAAGCTAAGTGATTGTGCCAAGTCACACAGATGAAAAATGGGGGATTCAAGGATTTAAACTCAGTTTAATGCCTGAGCCAAACACATCATTAATGCTCTCTACTATAGAAGACATTTGGAATGTTTAGCCTATGGATGAACTACCTTGCATGGGTCAGATTAGTATCTTCAAATAGTTGAAGGGTTGTTTGAGAAGATGTCACCCTCTGACCACCTTCCTTCTTGGTTAGAGGTTTTTGTTCTTTGAGACCTACTTTATTCTCATGGTGTACAAACCTGATGGGACTGTTAATCAAAGTGTCCTCTGCTCCCCCAGCCAAAGGGTGATGTTTGAGTTGAGTTGGCCATTTAGGCCCTCTCTGTGAAACTTCCAAATGTGAGCAGAATGAATGACACAAAGATGGAACTTGGTGGTACCTGACACAACGCCTTAGGGACGATCCATGGTTTCAGGGATTGAAATCCTCTGGGCACCAACCTTCTTGTAGGTCAATTTTCAGTCAGTCAACTCTGTTATCTAACATAGCTTGCTTTATGAAGTTAGTTACTGTTGCTGGAAATCCAAAAATGACAACTTATTTCTCTTTAGGAAGAAGAGGGATCAAATTTTTCCATGTGGTTCCAGCAGGACCAGCTAGGACCAAAGAACGCTATGCTGCTGGAAAGCTGATCTTTTTTTTTTTTTTTTTTTTTTTTTTTTTAAATTTTATTGTTGTTGTATTACATCCATCCCTTTTTTTCTCCCCTCTGTCCCCCTCCCCACCCACCCTTTGGATTGACTTTGGGGGAAAAGGGTGGAAAGCTGATCTTAACTCAGGATTGGTGTCAGTGCCAACAATAGAAAAAGTAGCCTTGTGAAGAACATACCAGACACTGGAGATGCTCCCAAGAATTATCTAAATTCAAGATTGCCCTTAATTTCCCCTGTATCAAGAGGTACACTTCTATTTCTCAATATTATATAATAATATGTTCCATTTATTAAGGGCTTGCAGGTATTAGGCACTATTTTAAGTACTTTATGCCATCTAAATAATTTAACCCTGTTAACTACCTGTGATGTTTGTATTATTATTATTATCCCTAAACTAAGGCACAGCAAAGTTAAGTAGGTGCCTAAGGTTATATGACTACTAAATATCAAAGCAAAGATTAACACCAAGGTGGTGTCAGGCCATTAACCTCTTAATTGTGGAGTGGATGTAGTAATGGTTACTTTGTGTTTATTTCTAGGAGTAATGTGGTAATGGTTACTTTGTGTTTATTTCTAGGAGTAATTATACAAAGATAATATCCAAGACCATTGTCTGTCAGCGTTTGAATCCTTACTTCCTCTGGATGGCTGTCACACATGATAAGCTCTGGATGGAAAACTTCATTACTACAAGTTGATAGTCCTTGGGTGGAGATGGGAAGCAGGGAGAGAGGTCAGGGCAGGGGTGAGGTGGGGCTGGTTGTGTATCTCTTCTCAATTCTGTTCATGTTGGTATCTTGAAATAAGACATAGGAAGAATATTTACACCAAGAAAACTGGCAAATGCTATAAATAATCATGCAATTGAGGAAGAGATTTTTCTCAACATGTGGTAGATCTGTCCACAATATATACAGACACCATAACTGTGTCATATCTTGATTGAAAGTTGGGCCATTCAAGATAAAGTGCTGTCACCTGCAATGTCTCCCTCTCCCCTGCAGAGACCCTCCTGCTGTCAGGAGACTGGTGGCCCACTGCCCAGTTAAGGTGCACACACACAGCCCAACACCCAGATTGGAGGAGGCTCTCTCCAGAGATGGATCTTTTTATAGTCACACACACACACACACACACACACACACACACACACACCTCATGATGCAATAGGGCTTGTCACCGGGTCATGACTTAGGAGCTTTGAATTCATTTCTGCGACTCCTGCTGATATGTTGGGTGACCTTAGGTAAGCCAACTACCTGCAACAGAACAGGAACATCAATGCAACCAAGTTTACCAGAAGACTTATAGAATAAAACATATTCCATAAAGCAGTCTGTTTGTGTAAAAGTCACCTGTCAGAGTCTAACTGAGAAGGATCACCAGATGAAGTCTAGAGGTTGCTTGTTGGTGTATGTCCTAATAGGGGAGAGGAGATGCTGGGACTTTCAGAAGGAGATAGGGATGAGGAAGGACCTATCAGGGAGAGGTTGCTTTAAGAGACTGATGACACTGATGCCTAGAATTTGGCCTGTTGGAGCTGGCTTTCAATCCTTGAACCCACTATGATTAATTGGTTTCCCTGGGCTCCCTGGCTCCAGACAACAAATACACAGATGTACCCAAGGACTATGCTGGGCCCTGATGGGTTTGCTGGTGTTGATGTCCATCTTCACTTTTCCTTTCTCTGCTGTGTGCAGAAAGAACTGTGTTTCCCAGCGTTCAAGTAGGTGTGGCTAATGAGTACAAGCAAGAGATTAGAGGGAGCAGAAGGAGGAGAGCCAAAGCAATTCACCTTTGTCAGCAGCTGATTTCTTATTGGGCTCCAGCCACCACCCAACTCTCAGATTCTGAGACCTCCACTCCCTCCCACCTCATCCCAACTCTAGGGATGGTAGGAGCTTCTTCTGTGGCTAACCTGTCCCCAGGGTGCTTCCTAGGTCTTCCACCCCTTTGTAACAAGTTTCCTAAATTAAACCCCCTCTGTTTGAAAGACTAGAGCAGTTTCTATTTACTGGCAGACCTTAGTGAAGAATGAAAATGGTAAAGGAAATGTTTGTGCAAAATCATTGCTACTGTGGGAAATAACTCCTTTTAGCTCTCACACAGTGCCCTGCACATGGTAGGAACCCAGCAAATGCTTATCAGATGAACCTGGATCAAATGGCTTATGTTAAAGTTTCTAACCCTGAGGAGGTTCATAAACACTTCGCTCTGAGTTCTCTACAGGAGGCTCTCCATCTCTGCCTATTCTCTTCTTCACATGAAGGAATAAAGAAAAAATAAGGAGACTCAAGTCTTCATGTGGGATGTCCTCTTACTTTTCAGTTTCAGCTCATGTTAGATTTGTCTTGTTCTTGTAACAGAATTGGGGTTATTTAGGCAGCATGCAGACATTGCAGGGCTCATCCAGGAAAAGTTTCAGAGTGGACAAGTGGAGGAATTATCAGAGTCTGAAGAGCCTGGAGGAAAAAGCCAAACCACTTCTCCCGGGGCATCTCTGTAAAGCTCCTCCCCTTTTTCTCCTCTTCTTAATGTTGTTCCTGTCCTGGCAGAATGAGAGGCTGTCCATATGAACTGTCTTTTTGGGTCCACTTCCCCTCTGGCTTCCATCTGGATGTGGTTAATTGGGAAACCTGGTAGAAGATTAGGGTGAAGGAGAGGAGTCATGTTGGGCCAGTGGTGGGCTGAAGACTGCTCATACCCACTCACCAGAGCTGATTATGCATATCTCTTTCCTATTCTTCATCCAATGATCATTTCAGGAGCTTGAAATAGGCCACGAAGAGAGTATTTACACTTGGAAAATGGGCAGATGCTACCAGTTAAAAAAAAAAAAAAAGGTTTCCCAGACAGCCACTTGTTAAACATTGACACCACACCAACAGGTTGGTGATTTCCAACCTGTTGGCTTCCTTCTTGTGGAGTAGCTTTAGGCTGACCTTGGCTAGAGATCATTATTCTTCTCAAAGTTGCCATCTCTGCACACTTCTCTCCTGCTGGGGACTGCACTACCTATTGTGGTTTCCCACTTGCTCTCAGCTTTGTAAATAACCCCTTAAAATGAACAATGTTAAGATTATCTTAACTTGAGTGGGCTCTTTGTTTTCTGTATAGATCATCATTGATACTGTCCATAAAGAGTTGAGTCATACCACTGGCCACATCATTCCTGGGTATGAAGTATGAGGTTAATTACATGTCCAATTGCGATAATTCTAGAACTTGCATCTACTACCTCAACCCAGCTGGAAAAAATCAACAATTTAGAATAACATCCAAATTCTTTGTTTTGAAAATAACTTTTCCTCAATATCTTCACTTACTACTGTCTTTTTCCCCAACAACTTCTCTAAGCCAAGAACTTGAAAACTTGTTTTTCTTTTCAAAGAGAGGACCTTGGACACTCTCACTTCCCAATGCAGATCCTAAAGAAGAATCCCTACAATGTGGGGTCAATGGTCTCTTGTTTTGGCAGCTGGCTTAAAGAGCTCCACACAAATGGCTCTCAACCTCTATTCCACAAGATGATCACCTAGAATATAGAGATAATCAGATACTTGGGCCCCAGGTCAATTAAATTAGATTCTAATAAATGCTACATATGTGAACCGAGAAATAACCTAAGGCACATTTCTCATGAGAAAGATGGGAAAACTGTATTTATTGTATAGAATTCCTGAGATTACATGAATAGTAAACAGTACTTGGCATTAGCAATCTACTTCATCATTCTCCCACCTCCCTCCCTTAGCACTACCAGCACTGTGTTAGTACAAGGCAGTCACTCAGATATCTAAACCATTGGCTCCTAAGATGTGGGCCCTGGATCTTGGCATTATTTGGGAACTTGCTTGAAACCCATATCTTCCAGCCTCTTTTCAGATTCATGGATTCAAAATCTCTGGGAATGGGGTTCAGCAGTTGATTCTCTGACAAGTCATCTATATGATTCTGATTCCTGCTAAATTCAAGAACCTGCAGTCTAGATGTTCCTCTCAATCTGTGGGTGACTTCTAGAAATGTCAGCTGAACTCTTCTCTGCTCTTTGGCCCAGGTTTGTCCCTTTGGCTGACTGGACTCTCCCACTTCATGGACACCCAGGCCTTATATTCTTAGGCAGCTCAAGACCATCCCTGCTACCAGCTACCAGAACCTTCCACCAATTCAGCAAGGGTTATTTGTCTTGTCTGAGAATGACTTGGATTCCATCATTCATTATACATGAAAATAGGATTATGAGCAAATACAAAGATAACTTCCAACAGAAAAACCATCATTTTGGAAAGAAATTGCTGTTTTGCCTTTGAAATGTTTACTGTGTTTACAAGTAATGACTTTGTTAATTATTTTCCTCATCAGATAAGAATCTTGAGATAACATCTGCCCTGGGAGAAGAGCCCCAGAAGTGTCTCATTTAAGGTCCCTCATGTATGTGGTTGCTTGGGAGCCTGTTTGTGTGTTTGGGGTCAGTGCAGGTAGGTAGCAGGATTTGAAGAGAGAGAAGGACAAACCTATTTTCTTTAATAAGTACATCCTTTTATCTTACAGTCCACTCAAAGGTCTGGTTTAGAAACTTTGGACTAAGGGTTAGAGCAAGAATGTGTTGCTATGGAGATTACTTAGCAGGATGCTGGGTTTTGTCTGTGTGCTCATTTCTTAAGCACCAGATGGAAGGGCCTATCTCACCATTACCCAGTGTCCTCAAGGATGATTACCAGCCATAGGGCAGCTTTCCTGCCCATGGCTGCCAGACGAGGCATGTTTTTAAGCTTTCATGAACCCTCAACAGGAGAATTGTCCTCCTATTTGGTTAGATATGGGTACTGGGCAAGTGCGAATACTGGCTTTGGAAAGAAACTCATTACAGTTCCAAGTGCCCTTGGCTAGAAGGTTCTTGACCTTATAAAACACATCTTGCTTTTCTCTAAACTATATTCATTGTCTATCTCCATGAATTTTGCTGATGATCCTGCATGTATGTGAAACAGAATACCAGGATTTGGAGGACCATTCCTCATGCAGTGGATGCAAATTAGTTCAAACTCTTGTTTACTAAACATGAAACCAGCCCACTGGCAGCTCTTCATTCCATGATGTCCTCCAGAGACAAACTTGGCAGCAGTCACTACAGGTCATTCAAATGAGTGAAGTGCTCCACTAAATGACTGTCTGAGAGTACAACTAGGCTGTGCAGCCTAGTTGATGTCAGTTGCTGCCAAGAGTTCAGCAATGAGCTAATTGTGATTGGTAGATTTTAAATTATAGTGTGATAGATGGTGATGGTGTCTAAATGGAATTTGCTGATGGTCCTACAGCAGCACAGATGATGGAGACTCATTACTTGACAAAAGGGCTCTGGTCACTTATCTGTAGATAAAAATACTGCAGCAGCATTTTCACACTGTAGACAAGTCCACAACAAACTTATTACTTAGGACTTGACACACTAATTCACCCTTTAAGTCTTTATCCATGAAGATTCTTCAGAGGCATCATTTTCATTTTATCTAAATGTTTTTATCTCTTAAATGTAGAAATCTTCACACAGACCTCTGTGTCATTCACTATATCATTAAGATGATGATTATGGATTAAATTAAGAACCATAATCATAAACCATGTCTAGATATTTACAAATCACTGTAGTGAGATTGCTTTATATCTATGTATAAAATCCTTTCATAGCCCTGGATGGTGGCACAATGGATAAGACTTCAGCCTGCAAACCCAAAGGTCGCTGGTTCCATTCCCAGACAGGGCACACATAACCAGGTTGCAAGCCAGGTCTCCAGCCAGGTCCATAGCTGGAGGCAGGTGAAAGGCAACCATACATTGATGTCTCTGTCCCTCTCTGCCTCTCTGTCTTCCCCTCTCTCTCTAAAAATAATAAATAAATTTTTAAAAATCCTTTCAAATTCTATTGAAATGTATTTAAAAACATAATGGTCTGGTACAAGCATATTTTATAACAGTGGTTAACTGAAAGCACTAGCATCAGGAAAGACTGTTGCCATGGAAACCATCAAAAGTAACTTTTGGTTCTTATTAGGACCTTACTAGTTTGGTCAGATGCAAGAGGCCAAGAGGGATGCTTTTCCCACTAAATTAGATTAGAAAAGGTAAAAATGAGGAGCTTGTTGGATGTGGGGGACCCTTCTTCTAACTGAGGAAGAAAGACAGCCAGATAGGGAAGCCCAATGATACTAAGCTCTTTCTTTTACTACATTTGTCAGAAAAACTGGGGCATGAGACTAAGAGGAGATATTGTCCCCTACCCTGCAGTGTCTTTTTTGTGCTGATAAAATAAAATCTGGGTTGGTTGGCAAGGGTTCCAAACACCACTGGTGGAAGGGGCCAGACCAACCAATCTAGTTTCTCTGGCTAAGGAAGTTCAATGCAGCAGCTTTCAGAATGGTGGTGAGTCCTGGATACCAGAAGCCCTGGCTCTTTTCATAAATTGGGATTTCACATAGAGATAAGCTACAAAAAATATAGTCTTATTAGACTTATGAATAGGAATAAAATAAAAATAAGAATTATAACAATGCAAAAGCTATGGGGAAGTATCTAAGTGTACTTACCTGTGTTTTATTTAATTCTTGCTTTATACATTAATATTTTATAGTGCAGTGCTCTTTAGAAAAACCTGATTTTAGAGAGAAAGAAAATAATTTTAGCAGATGTTTTTGACAATCCCACGTGATCCTCATCATTGGTTCAATTCACTCACTGTCCCCCATTTTCCCACCCTCCCCTGGGCACTAGGAGTTTGGCTGATAATTGCTCTTGAAGCATAGATGGCCATTCGCTGGAGTGCTTACACTCCCCTCTTCAGGGTGTGGTCAGCCTGTACCAATGACTAACCATTGGGGGAGGGTATAAAAGGCAGACTCCCATTGCCTAAGGGAGCCTGGGATGAGGTTTGTGCTCCAGACATCCCCACTGTGGATGGGAATCACATCCCTGCTCAGCTCCTACAGCCCTAGCCTGCTTCCCTCTCTCCCATATAGTTAGTTCTTCCTGGAGACTCCTCCCACAATCACAAGCGTGCACCAGATCCCCATCTCAGGCTCTGTTTCTGGACACCCTGACCCAAGATAATAACCACAGAACAAAGAGAATCTCTGTGGGCTAGCCAGGCTCACAGGGAGTCACACTGTTTAGCTGTTTAGTCTGTCACAGCAAGTGCATGACCTTTGGGCCCTATCTTTGCAATTAGAGTCTCATAAAGTGGCAACATTGTGTTATTTACATTTTGGAAACCTGAAACCAATAAAAAATGAGGAAAGGAGTAAAATTTGATTATTCTCTAACACATTTTAAATCATTTTTATATCCATGGCAACAGACCATTTGAATGAATTGTAGTTACGACCAGACCATGTCTTTTAGGGATATAGTCAGCTACTTCTGTTTTATGGATACTGATATAAATACCATTTAGAAATAATTTTGGTTTTATGAAATGATTGAGACCCAATACAGATCATAATATCAGTGTGTTAAAGACAAACTACTGTTATTTATCACATGAAAGCTGAAACCTAAAAAATCATGATCACAGAAGAAGTCAGAAGATAATACCACCTGTAAGCTGCCAAATTGCAGAGTTATTTAATGAGTCAGACTGGCAACTCCATATTACCTGTTGATAAAACTCACCACAGTGATAGATCACCAAATTCCACACGCAGCCCAACATAGCCCATGGCCCTGGAACAGGCCCAGCTCCTCTGATAAACATCCCAGCCCAATATTTGCTGCTCTGTGAAGTGGTCAATTATATAATTACCAGGTTTCAGGTTTCTCACCCGAAAAGCAGGCACAACACTACCTGTCTCCTTGGGTTATGTATGGTTAGATACAATGTATCTACCAGGCACCCAACATGGTGCTTGGAGGAATATAAAAGCCCATCAGTCCTGACTGGTGGCACAGTGGGTAAGTCTCTGGCCTACGAACCCAAAGGTTGCTGGTTTGATTCCCCAGCCAGGGCACATAACCAGGTTGCAAGCCAGGTCTCCAGGCAGGTCTGTGGCTGGAGGCAGGTGAAAGGTAACCGTACGTTGATGTCTTTCTCCCTCTCTGCCTCTCTCCCTTCTCCTCCCTCTCTAAAAGTAATATATAAAATATTTTAAAAAATAATAAAATAAATAAAAGCCCATCAAATGAAAGCTGTTCATCTGAAAGAAGGTCTATACTTCTAATTTTTGAAACTCTAAGTGGATATTTACATAATACATTTTAAAAGTAAAAATGTAACAGATTACAGTTGAATATGAAATTGTATTGCTTTAAACTTTCTTGATCTTTGTCTATGTACATTAATGTATATTTAAACATGGGTGAACTAGCTACATGTGGCACCTTACATGTTTTTATTTCCATTCACATTATTTTATATATACATACCTATGTTTTGATATAATCTGTATATGTCATTTTAATATTTCATCCCTGTGGGCAACATATACATAGTATTGTAAGAAGTTGATGAGGTAGTGACCCATGGTGTTAATACTTGGCTTCAAAATGTCCCAGAGCTCCAGGGCTCACCGAACCAGTATGTATATACTCTGTTAGCAAGTCATTCAGTACCTTCTAGGAGCCTTTGTCTAACTTGTGGTCAGCCTGGCTAGACTTTCACAAGTCTGCCCTCTGGTTGTCCTCAAGTAACCCTCATATTCCCCTGTGTTTACTCCCCTCTTGCTGACTTAGTTCCTTACAGCAAGGAACTACTGTTGTAAGGACAACTTAGTTCCTTACAACTCCTTTTAGGAAATGGTTTTTCAACCTCTGCATTATTGATATTTGTACCAGATAATTCTTTGTTGGGAGGGGGGATCTGTCTTGTGTACTATAGAGCAATTTGCATCCCTGGCAAGTAGCACGTCCCTGCAGTTATGTCAATTAAAAGACATGAACCAATGTTCCTCAGGGACAGAGCACCCTTGGTGGTGAGAAAACCATGCCTTTAGGTTCTTGCACCATAATGCACTCTGGGCTGTGACATTTTTGCTTGTCTGTGGGCCCAAACTGTCCTGGCTTTGCCTCCGCATCATTCTAAGAGCTTCACCATCTCTTTCCTTGGAAGTTTAATCACCATCATAGAAATGAAGCTATGATTGAGGTCTAAAATAGGACCTGATGGCTGGACAAAGCAGGATGATTTCTACTCAGTATAACTGTAAGTAGGATAAGAAAGCCAATCAAGTATAATGGAAAGTCCCTTTACCTTTCCAAGTCTGGGTTTATTCACCTATAAAATTAAGGTAGTAGCACAGAGAGGAGCTGGCCTATCTTTAAGAGTTGTTGTGATGACTCATTCATTTATTCAACATTCATTGAGACAAGTGTTTGGTGCATGGATGCAGAGAATTATCAAACAAGAGGTTGAACCATAAGGGAGAGACCAAACATAAACACCTGTAAAACACAACAGTTTCATCCATGGGTGATTGGATACACAAAATGTGGTATATGCATACCTTAAAAGGGAAAGAATTTTTGACATATGCTACAACATGGATGAACCTGGAGAAGGTCGGCAGTGGCTGGGGTAGGATAGAAAGAACTAGGAAAAATGGGAAAGGACATGTAGCCTAAAGGGGCAGCAAAAGCCAAGATATGAAGAACAAGAGAAAGGGTGATGTGTATGGTGTGAACTAAGAGCAGTTTGATGCTCCCAGAGCATGAAGTGAAAGTGAGAAGGAGAGGCTGCATAGGAAGCCACAACCTTGAATGACAGGATGAGGAGTCTAGATGTCATCCTGCAATCAGTAGGAGCCACCAAAGGATTACAGACAGGGAAATAGTATGGTCCAATGTGTGAGTGATGTATGTCAAAGCCCTTTGTAATTTGTTTACTCCTGCAGAAATGTAAAACTTTATGACAATTGTTTTTATTACAGTGACAGCTGCAGGTGACATATAGCATCTGGTGAAACAACAGAACATAGGGTTGCAGGAAGGTGTTAGCTGGTTTACTGTGGACCACAGAAGCAAGTGCAGTAAACTCACATTGCTCTATAAGAGTTGGTCTGGCCTACAGGTGGAACTAATGAAAAAAGAGCCATAAATATGACCAAAGAATGTGATGGCAGGTAGCCTCTAGGAGATACCTGAAACAGAGCTATCAACCAAGGCCCACAAGTGCTGCCCAACACTAGGTTATTCAATAAAGCCAGCAATGCAGTGTGGCTTATTAATAGGGCTGTTGCAAAATGGCAGATGGGGGCAGGGCAGCCCATGACTTGGAGATCCCCTTTGGGGACCCACAGGCTATCTGGGAGGAATCTGGGAGTCTTGGGTTCCCACCCCCATCCCATGAAGGTAGAAGTAGAGCAAAAGAAACATTGTTTTGTTTCCATTCTTGTTAAACATCTCATTCCCCAGATGTGAGGCCTGGGAAACCCAGAAAACCCACACAGTTTAAATAAGAGGCTCTTCATAAACTTCAGAAAAGAAAAATGATCCCCTTTCTTCTTTAAAAAAAAAAAAGCTCGTATTCCATATAGTATATATTTTAAGAGGAACAAACTATTAATTTCATTTTTAAGTCAAAAGTCAGAGGGTAATTGGTCATCTCTATAAACTAGCAATTTCGAGTGACTAAGGCATGCAAAAAGCCAATAATTAATATCCTCTATTTTTATAACTAAAATACAAACTATGACAAAACCCATTACCTCCAGGGCAGACTAGATTCCTCAAGATGTGTTCAGGGGCCCTAAACACCTGCTTTATCACCCACAACTGGCTACCTTGCCTGAAGCCCTTGTGCTCCAACACATTCTGGGAAATGGTGTGATTTCCCTGCCTCACTGCCTTCATAGAATCCTTTTCTCCTTTTCTTGGGCATCTTCTTCTTACCTGCTATTGTTAGCTGAATGGTTATGCCCGCCTCCTCCCAGTTCATATGTTGAAACCCCAATATGATGGTATTTGCAAGCCAAAGGAGGTAATTACTGCCACAGGCCAAGACCAGCTAGACTATAGACTGCAAAGTCCTGACCAAGAAAAAGAGGCAGCCTCAGGAAATGGATTGCTGCTAATCTCAAGCACCTGAGTTATACCGAGAGCTATATGAACTATTAATCCCCAACATATCCTTTTGAAAAGTTATTTCTCACATATTCTTAATCCCCTCCATACCTCAATCCACCTAAATACCCAAGACCCTCCCCCTACTCTTGAATTAAAGTCTACTAACTCTGTGGCTACAACACATTCCCAGTCCTCAATCTAAGTATTCCTCCCTTCCCCAGCCACCTAAACCCTTTCTTTATTCTTTTCTTCCTTCCTCTTTCTTTTCTTTTTTTTTCTTTACTTTTCTTTTCTTTCTGTCTTTATTTTTTTATTTTTTATTTTTTTTTCCTTTTCTTCCTGGTAAAGCCCACAGGTTCTGGCTCCACCTGGACATACCAGAGATCATAAAGGGTGAACAGATACCGAAACCCTTTCTTTATTAATATTGATTTCTCTTTGTCTTCTGACTTTCTCCCTTTTTTTCTTCTTCTTTCTTTTCTTCCTGATAAAGCCCCCTGGACCTGGCACCACCTGGACAAAACAGAGATCATAAAGGGTGAACAGATACCTAAACCGTTCCTTTATTAATATTGATTTCTCTTTGTCTTGTGACTTTCTCCCTTTCTTTCTTTCTTTCTTTCTTTTTTTTTTCTCTGCTAAAAGCCCTCAGGTCCAGGCTCCATCTGGACCAATCAGGGATTATTAAGGGTGAGCAGCCATCTAAACCCTTTCTTCTTCTTCTTATTATTTTTTTATTCCTTTTTTCCCTTTGCTTTCTTTTTTTGTTTCTTTTGTTTTGTTTTTTGTTTTTTGTTTTTTCTGCTAAAAGCCCACAGGTCCAGAATACAACCAGACAGCCCAAATAAAGGACACACCAAGAACAGCAAGTGGAGAAAATCTGGGAGATGGCAACATTGAACTCCACAAATCTCCTATCACAGAAGGGTGCTCAACTAAGGCAAGGAAGCAAAGCAGGTTAACCCAAGGAAAGAACAAAAATAAATAAATAAATAAAAAGCAAGCAAGAACAGACACCCAAAATGGGGAAAAAAAGAATCAGGCCATCACCAAAAGGAAAGGAAGAATCCCCAGAAAAACCACAAAATGAAACAGAGGCACCTGGAATATTAGATAAGGAATTCAAAAGAATGATGATAGAGAAGCTCAGTGAGCTCAGCCACATCAAAGAAAACTATAAACAACTCCAGAAGAACGACAAAGAACTCCAGGGAAATTACAAAGAACTCCAGGGAAGTTACAAGGAGCTTACTGAGAACTACAACAGCATGAAAAAGGACATGGAAACTATCAATAAGTGCCAGGAGGAAATGAAGAATACAATTTCTGAATTGAAGAATACAGTAGAAGGAATCAACAGTAGGCTAGAGGAAGCAGAGGACCGGATCAGCGAGTTGGAGAATAATGCAGACAAATACTCCAAGACAGTAGAAGAGAATAAAAAAAGGCTGAATAAGATTGAAGAGGGGTTAAGAGAGCTGCAAGACAACATGAAACGTAATAACATCCATATCATAGGGATACCAGAAGGAGAAGAGAAACGAGGAATGGAAAACCTGTTCAAAAAAGCCGTGATAGAATATTTCCCTAACATGATGAGTGAAAACATTAATCAAATTCAAAAAGCACAGCGGGTCCCAATGAGGATCAACCCAAGCAGGCCAACACCAAGGTACATTATTATTAAAATGGCTAATTTCAAAGACAAAGAGAGAATCCTAAAAGCATCAAGAGAGAAAAGACAAATAACATACAAAGGGATTCCAATAAGGCTATCAAATGATTATTCAACAGAAACAATTCAAGCCAGAAGGGAATGGCAAAAAGTATTTCAAGTGATGGTAAACAAAGGCCTGCAACCAAGAATACTCTACCCAGCATGGCTCTCATTCAAGATAGAAGGAGAAATAAGGAGCTTCCCAGACAAAAAAAGACTAAAAGAATACATCTCTACCAAACCAGCATTGCAAGAAATGCTAAAGGGTCTGCTCCAAAAATAAGTAAATAAATAAAATGAAGAAACAGAGAAAGCCAAAGAGGAATACAGACACAAAGGGAGAAAATGACAATGAATAAGTATCAATCAATAATAATCTTAAATGTAAATGGATTAAATGCACCAATCAAAAGACATAGGGTAGCCGAATGGATAAGACAACATGACCCACATATATGCTGTCTTCAAGAGATCCACCTCAGAACAAAAGATTCACACAGATTGAGAGTGAAGGGATGGAAAACTATATATCAAGCAAACGGACACAAAAAATAAGCTGCAGTAGCAATAATGATTTTAGATAAAATAGATTTTACAATGAAGGCAATAAAAAGGGACAAAGATGGACATTTCATAATACTTAAGGGAACAATCCATCAAGAAGAAATAACTCTGATAAACATATACGCACCCAACATAGGAGCTCCAAAATATATAAGGAAAATCTTGAAAGACTTTAAGAAAGACATAGACAGCAACACACTAATAGCAGGGGATTTTAATATCAACAATGGACAGATCAGTCAAACAAAAAATCCCCAGAGATGTTGTGGTATTGAACAACACTCTAGAGGAAATGGACCTAAATGATGTATACAGAGCCTTTTACCACAAAGAAGCAAAATACACATTTCTTTCAAATGCACATGGATCATTCTCTAAGATAGACCACATGGTATGTCACAAGACAAGCCTCCACAAATATAGGAAAATTGAAATCATACAAAGTATCTTCTCAGATCACAATGGTTTGAAACTAGAAATCAATCTCAAGGGAAAAAAACAAAAATTCTCTAACTCATGGAGACTGAATAACATGCTTTTAAGCAATGAAGGGGTCAGCAATGAGATCAAAGATGAAATCAAAAAGTTCCTGGAAACAAATGACAATGAACACACAACAGTCCAAAACCTATGGGATACAGCAAAGGCAGTTCTCAGAGGGAAATTTATAGCAATACAGGCCTTCCAAAAAAGGTTACGAGAAGTTTATAAAAACGACCTCACCACAAAGCTGCAAGAACTAGAGGAGCAACAACAAACAAAGCCCAGAGCAAGTAGAAGGAAGGAAATCATCAAGATCAGAGCAGAACTAAATAACTCAGAGATTCAAGCTACAATCTGAAGAACCAACCAGTCCAGGAGCTGGTTCTTTGAAAATATAAATAAAATTGACAAGCCCTTATCCAGACTCATCAAGAAAAAGAGAGAGAGGACCCAAATAAACAGAATCAGAACTGAAAGAGGGGAAATCACAACTGATACCTCAGAAATACAAAAGATGGTAAGAAATTGCTACAAACAACTATATGACAAAAAATATGACAACCTGAATGAAATGGACACATTTCTGGAAATGTATTATCTACCAAAATTGAACCCAGAAGAAGCAGAAAGCCTGAATAGGCCAATAACAACTAGTGAAATTCAAGAAGTAATCCAAAATCTCCCAAAGCACAAAAGCCATGGAACAGATGGCAACACAGGTGAATTTTACCAAACATTTAAAGAAGAACTAACTCCTATCCTCCTCAAACTATACCAAAAAATTCAGGAACAGGGAAGACACCCAAACTCTTTCTATGAGGTCAATATTATTCTAATCCCAAAACCAGGGCAAGATCCAACTAAGAAAGAAAGCTGCAGGCCAATATCTCTAATGAACATAGATGCTAAAATTCTCAACAAAATATTGGCCAATCGGATTCAGCAGTATATTACAAAGATCATACACCATGATCAAGTGGGCTTCATCCCAGGGATGCAAGGATGGTACATTCGTAAAACATTCGTAAATCAATCAATGTAATACACCACATCAACAAATTGAAAGATAAAAACCATATGATCATATCAATAGATGCTGAAAAAGCATTTGATAAAGTGCAGCAACCATTTATGATAAAAACCCTCAACGAAATGGGAATAGAGGGAACATACCTCAACATCATAAAGGCCATCTATGAGAAACCTGAAGCCAACCTCATACTTAACAGACAAAAACTGAAAGCTTTCCCCCTAAGATCAGGAATGAGACAAGGCTGCCCACTTTCTCCACTTCTATTCAACATTGTCTTGGAAGTTCTAGCTATAGCCATCAGAGAAGAAAAAGGAATCAAAGGTATCCAAATTGGAAAGGAGGAAGTCAAACTGTCATTATTTGCAGATGATATGATAGTGTACATAAAAAACCAGATGGGCTCCACCAAAAACTTACTCAACCTAATTAGCAAATTTAGCAAAATAGCTGGGTATAAAGTCAATATCCAGAAATCAAAAGCATTTTTGTATACCAAAAATGAAACAACAGAAATAGAAGTGAAAAAACAAATCCCATTTACCATAGCAACAAGAAAAATAAAGTACCTAGGAATCAACTTAACTAAGGAGGTAAAAGACCTGTACTCAGAAAACTACAGAAAAATGAAGAAAGAAATCAAGGAAGATACAAATAAATGGAAGCATATACCATGTTCGTGGATGGGAAGAATGAACATCATTAAAATGTCCATACTACCCAAAGCAATATACTTATTCAATGCAATCCCAATTAAAATACCAATGACAGACTTCACAGAAATAGGAAAAATACTTCAAATATATATATGGAGCCAAAACTGCCCACGAATAGCCACCACAATCTTGAGAAAGAAGAACAAGGTAGGAGGAATCACAATACTGGACTTCAAACAATACTACAAGGCTACTGTCATCAAAACAGCCTGGTACTGGCATAAGAATAGACATATGGATCAATGGAACAGAATAGAGAGCCCAGAAATTAACCCAGGACTCTATGGTCAACTAATATTTGACAAAGGGGGAAGGAACATCCAATGGAGTAAAAACAGTCTCTTCAACAAATGGTGTTGGGAGAACTGGACAGCAACATGCAAAAAGATAAAACTAGACCACCAACTTACACCATACACCAAAATAA
>PVIW01007817.1:24787-68141 GCA_004026585.1 Noctilio leporinus | reverse complement strand
CGCCCCATACATGCATACAGCCAGGGTCCCAGTGCTGGGAAGAGAAATATTTATAACTTCTGGCTATAAAAACCAGCAGGCATTGTAGTTGAGGGAGAGAGAGGGCTTCTGGGGACCCAAGCAATTCCTCTTAAAGGGCCTATGCAAGGACTCACTCCCCTGACTTTCAGTGACAGGGCAGCAGCACAAAAGGTTCCTGGGACATACAAGGAGAAACTGAAATGTCTGGCATCAGGGCAAGAGCTGGAGGGGCAGCCTTCTGCGAGACAGAGGTGTTGATAGAGTCACTGTTCCTTTTCTGAACCCTCCCTTTCACAGAGCCACAGAACTGGAAGTTGGGTGCCATATCTGAATCTCCATCAACCTGGCTCATATTGTTCTCCCACCCTGGTGATTCCCTGAGACCCCACCCCACCAATTTGCAGGCTCACCCAAGCTCTTTCCTGTGTCTTTTCCATAAGAATGGCCTGTTTTGGCTCACGCTTCAGACTTTTCTAAAATCTCTCAAACAAACAGCATCTAACCTCAGCATGCCCCAATCCTCTGCTAAAGAGCCCCAGGCCTAGTACTAGTGGCAGCTGGCTTTGATACACAGCTTAGCCTCTCCTGGGCACCTCCAAGACCAGCACAAGTAGCAGCATCTGCAGATCATTCTATAGCTCATGCTAAGGTAGCCCCAGAGAGAACAAAGGCAGCGGCTGACCTTGGTCTACACCTCCCAGGAGGCCCCAGAACCAGCACCCAGTGGACAGCTTTAGACCACATCTAAGCACCACTCAACCACCTCCACAAGCAACACTCAAGGGGCAGACTGAATAGGTATAAGAGCCCTGCTGAAGTAAGTTCTGCTCCGTGGGATGGAACCCTGCACAACTGATCCTCCACTGTGGTCAAAGTCACCTTGCAGCTGATGGCCCTTAGGGTAAATCCGTGTCCCCCATCCCCATCCCACATTGATATGCCAACAGCAATCAAGACTCAACTACAGAAGGAAGGTGTACACAGTCCACAAGGTGGGTGGAGTGGAGTGCTCCTGGAATGCCCAGCTCAGGTGAGTGGGGAGGCTATGTTACCAAACCCTACGGGACACCTACTACATTAGGCCACTCTACAAGCCTGGGAGACATTGTAGTTCTGCCTAATACAAATGAGGAGATAAAGAAATGTGTCCCAAATGAAAGAACAGAGCAAATCCCCAGAAAAAGAACTAAACAAAATGTAGACAAACAATCTACTAGATGAAGAATTTAAAACACTGGTTATAAGGATGCTTAATGACTTTAGTGGGGAAGAGTAGATGAACTTAGAGCAAACATCATCAGTGTTAAAAAGGACATGGGAAGATAAAAAGAACCTGTCAGAAATGAAGGATACACTAACTGAAATGAAAAATAATTTACAGGGAGTCAATAGTAAAGTAGATGAAGCTGAGAATCAAAAGAGCAATTTGGAATATAAGGAAGCAAAAAACAAAACAAAACAAATGAATAAACAAAAAATCAGCCAATCAGAACAGCAAAAGAAGAAAGAATTTTTTAAAATGCAAATAGTGTAAGAAGCCTCTGGGACAATGTCAAATGTACCAACATTCACATCATGGTGGTGCCAGAAGAAGAGAAAGAGCAAGAAACTGAAAATCTATTTAAAAAAATAATAGCGATGGAGGCAGTACAAGCCTCTGGCATTGGGTAAAGAAAGCATGGGTGCAAGGTCATTGGAGCTGGGGGCCACAGCAGGTGGCTTGCTGCTGCTGTGTGCTGCCCTCCTGGGCACAGGCTATGGGTTGGGCCTGGGCCTGGGCCATGGATGCGGGGCAGTGGATCACAGGATGCTCTCCTGGCTCTGCTATGATGCCTTGGTGCACTTTGCACTGGGAAAGAACATGGCAAAGCTGATGCAAGATGGCTTAATTTTGACCCAACCGTTGTGCATTTGGGAATTCTGACTGTTATCCTGGATGGGTCTCTTGGTGTTGATCCTCATTTATGGCATAGTCAGAGAGTATTTCATACAGATTACTCTGTGCGGGTGTGAATTGCATGGGGGTGGATAACTTTCTTCCTGGACTGGTTTATGTAAAACCCTAACCTCAACATCAACAATTGGCTCTACTTTGGGGTCTATCCGGTATTTTTCAACACTGTGTGGGTTCTGATTTCAGGACTGTTACTGTAGCATTTATAGGTAGAACTCAAGAAAATGAATCACAAAGAAACAAGCTTAGGGAAAAAGCTCCAGTGAATTTTCAAAAATCATAAATATTACTATCTTGCTTTATGAGCCCAAATGGATCAAATCTTTTTTGTTGGCCAGAATTAAGTACATCCCAGTCTACACTTTCTTTTATATTGTTATTCCTAAACAATCTACTTCACATTGATTATAAGGTGGCAAGGTTGTTAGTTTATTTCTCTAAGTAAATGGCAATATGGGGAACAGAGAATAAATTTTAAGTTGTAATAATCACATATTTAATTATAAATGTTTATAGGTAAGATTAATTGTTCTATATTAATATAGTCAATGATTACAACTAATAAATAAAATAAAATCAATAATGATGGAAAACTTTCTTAACCTGGTAAAGGTTTGACTTTGAAAGTTTCAAGTCTAGGAAGTGCAGAGAGTTCCAAACAAGATAAACACAAAGAGGCCCACACCAAGACACATCATAAGTCAAACGCCAAAGGTTAAAGACAATATGAACCTTAAAAACAACAAGAGGAAAGTAGTTAGTTACTTACAAGGGAGCTCCCATAAGATTGTGAGCTGATTTCTCAACAGAAACTTTATAGACTAGAAGGGACTGACAAGAAATATTCAAAGGGATGAAAACAAGGACCTATAAATAAGACTGCTTTACCCTGAAAAGCTATCATTTAAAATTGAAAGACTTATAAAGAGCTTTCCAGACAAGAAAAAACACAAGTTCATCACCACCAAACCAATATTACATAAAATGTTTAAGGGTCTTCTTAAGATGGAGAAGAAAAAATATAAAAATATGAACAATAAAGTGGCAAGAAATACATATCAATCAACAATTGAGTCTAACAATCAAAAGAAATGAACAAGCAGTACAGAAACAGACCCATACATACAGATGGGATAGTTGCCAGATGGGAGGTGAATTGGGGGGATGGGTGAAAACGGTGAAGGGATTAAGAAGTGCAGATTGGTTGTTACAGAATAATTATAGGGATGTAAAGTACAGCATAGGGAAGATAGTCAATAATTTTCTCATAACTATATACAGTGTCAGATGGGTATAAGATTTATTGGGATGATCACTTAGTAAGTTATATAATGTCTAATCACTGGGGTATACACCTGAAACTAATATGATATTGTACATCAACTAATTGAAAAAATAAAAAATAATTTAAAAAACAAACAACAAACCCTAAAAACTGTAAGATTAGCTAGGAAAGCATGAGTGTGTATTGCACCTACCTAGTGTATTAATCTTTGTTCTGCCAGAAAAATAAGACATTCCATGTACTTCAGGTGTGAAAGGCTTTAAGGTAGAAAATTGAAAGTTTATAAAACTGTTGAAAGGACCAGAGGAGTGGCATCTCAGCTTACACTTGAAGGAGTGATTCTCAAAAGCTTACCTATAAGTGGTTACAAATGGGAAACTCACATAATTATCATAGCCATAGGGCCCCAATCTAATTGTAAAGAAGACTGATTAATGTGGAATCAGTCTGTGTACAGAGCAGAGAAGGGTGAAGGCAATGTAGGGCATTCAGAGTAATATTGGAGCTGTGCAGCACAGTTTCCTATTGTCCTCCCCATATCCAGTCCTCTCTTCTTCTGGAGTACCATAGCTCTTTTTTTTTTTTTTAAGGTTTTATTCATTATCTTTAGAGAGAAGGGCATGGAGGGAGGAAGAAAGGGAGTCATCAATGTATGGTTGCCTTTCACCTGCTTCCAGCTACAGACCTGGCTGGAGACCTGGCTTGCAAACTGATTATGTTCCCTGGCTGGGGAATCGAACCAGCGACCTTTGGTTTTGCAGGCTGGCACCTTATCCACTGTGCCACCAGCCAGGGCTCCACAGTTCTTCTCAAGCTGGGAATATAGTCATCCAGAATAAAGCCTACATTTTCCAGTCTTCTTTCCAGCTAAGTGCAGCCATATGATTACATTCTGTCCAAAGGGATGTCAGTAAAAGTGGTAAGAAAAATTTCTGTGAGTAAACTTGGACATGAGTCTCTTATTAAAGATGATAGTGCAACAAGACAGAATGAGCCCTGGTTGGCTTATGTTTACATGAGAACTACAATTCCAGCCCTGGCTGGTGTGGCTCAGTGGATGCAAACCAGCCTGAGAACCCAAAGGTCACTGGTTCAATTCCCCAGTCAGAGCACATAACCAGGTTGCAAGCCAGGTCTCCAGCCAGGTCCTTCGCTGGAGGTGGGTGAAAGGCAACCATACGTTGATGCTTCTCTCCTTTTCTTCCTCCCTCCCTGCCCTTCTCTCTGAAAATAATGAATACATTTAATAAACAAACAAACAAATTAATAAATAAAATTATTGGGGGGCCGAGAACTAAAATTCCATTTTGCTCAGGCTATTCTCTCCCATCTCCCTCTCCCTTCTTTTGCCACTTGTAGCCAAGCCTGATCCTGAGTTATACAAACTAAGTCTTTAAAAAATAAATATAAGTTCATCAAGGGATAGAACATTTCAAAACATGTACAAAAGCTCAGAGTTCTGAAAGTGGTGGTATGCTCAGGGAATGTCAAGGGATTTGTGTGACAGGAGATGAGACTGGAAGTGGATTGGGATGAGCCACAGCAGAGTCTGGTTGGAATAGACAGGACTGAGGCAGAGAGACCCTTGGAAGCTATGAATGTGATCAAGGTGAGAAACAAGTGGGGCTGTGATGCAGCTGGTGGTGGAAATAGGGAGAGGGGATCAATTGAAGATACATTTCAGAGCAAAAAATAAAAGGTTATCAATGTGTGTGCTTAAGAATATCAAGTGAGATGGATGTAATACAACAACGATAAAATTAAAAAAAAAAAAAAAAGAATATGAAGTGAGGCGTCAGCCTACGAACCCAAAGGTTGCTGGTTTGATTCCCAGCCAGGGCACTTAATGGGGTTGCAAACCAGATCTTCAGCTAGGTCCGTAGCTGGAGGCAGATGAAAGGCAACCATACATTGATGTCTCTCTCCCTCTCTGCTTCTCTCCCTTCCCCTCTCTAAAAATAATTGTAAGTAAAGTCTTGATCAAATTGAAAAATAAATAAATAAGAAAGACCCCCCCAAAAAGAAAATGTATATGGAGTGGGCCTGTCATCAGGGAAAGATATGGGCTTTTTGGCTTTCCCTCCTCAGAGGCCCTGTGGGTGTAGTTCAGCCTTCCCCCATGAAGAGAATCCTACTCTCACCCCAATTCTTTGAGCCTGGAGTCCCCTCCAGATTCTGCCTCTTACCATCTCATCTTCACCCCATCTGACTTCCTGCTTGTTCCAGGATTATTTCTTAAGGGAATGTGGGAGAGTCTTTAACCCTGTAGATGCTGGCTCTCCCATTCTGCCTGAATAGCCTGTAGTAGAGCTGTCAAGGGCTGTTCAAGGTCAGGCTGGCAGTTGGACACTGTCCCTATCTGCTTGGAGCTCCATGTCTCTGGACAGTTGAGTAAGAGTAGAGACCTCAGTAGACAAATAGTCTCATATCTACTGGTGGGCAGCCAACAGGTGAGTGGGAATGTTGAAAGTTATGGGGTTTGGGGTGAACTGGATGATGAGTTCAGCCCCATTCCTTATAAAACTTTCCAGGAAGCCCTTTTCTACTGGGACTGCCCCCCCCCCCCCCATATGAGGGCACTCATTAACCCTGTGGGTGCCAGGAAAAGGCAGGAGGTAAGCACTGGGAAGCAGCTGAGGTCATCTTTTTAACCTCCATGTGGTATTTACTCAAAGCAATTGTTGCCAGAAGCCTAGGCCCGTGGAGTATAAATCAGAATGCCTTCTCTTTGTGCCCAAAACTGAGCAGGTGAGCTGCTGGGGCAGAGGGAGTTCTAAGGGAGGGATGGCAGGGGTCTCAGCAGGGAGATGGGGTGGGAACTCAGAGTATCCTCATGGAGCCCTTTGGTAGAGTTGCTTCTTCCCCCTTGGAGGCACCTCAGTTTTCCCAGCCATGAAATGGGAGGCAGGAAGATAGGGGAACAAGGGAGTTGGGGTAGATGTGGCCTAGGAAGCTCTCTTGGGGTCTGGGGAGGGGGGTGGTGGTGGGGAAAGTTTACCAAGCAGTTTGAGCTCCACATACCATGTTATATGATTTGAGGTGAAAAAGCCCCCCACCCAAGATACTCCTTCTTTCACAGCCACACTTACTCATGTCACTCCTCTTGAGCCCCAACAGCACTGTGCTCCCTATACCCCAAGGAAGTGTTCATAGATTTTGGGGAGGTTGTCCATGGAGCAGGGTCCCCTTGGACAAGTCCTCTGGGAGAGATGTCTTTTCTTTGCTTCTTCCTCTTACCTGAGCTTCCATTCACCTTCCTTTTCAGAGTAGGTAACAGCAGGCATGGCTGCACTTCAGATCTGGGCTCTGGTGCTCCTCTCAGGTGGGTCTCCAACCCTAAGTTCAATGTGGAGGTGAGGGTGCAGGCTGGACCGAAGGGGCCGTCCATCCTGAGGGGGCACCCCAGCCCATAATGACCCTATCCTTTTCCACGGCATTCCCGTCTGCCCAGGCACAGAAAGGTTTCTGGGACGTCTTCAGCCAGAGCAGTGGGGACAAAGGCAGGGTGGAGCAGGCCCAGCAGCAGAAGCTGGCATGGGAGCCTGTGTGAGTGGCCTGGGTGAGGGGTGCAGGTGCAGGGTGGAGGCACGCAGGGAAAGGGATGATGTGCTGCCTCAGCACTCCAGTAAAGGAACCAAGTGATGCTGGCTTTGCGGCTTTCCTGGCCTTCCTGGGCTGTGCTGCTCCCTCTGCCGGCAGCATTATCACAACTGGCCTTGACCTCGATATAGCTGTTTGCCCCTCTTGCTCAGTGAAGTGGGGGACCTAGGAGCAGTGGGGAGGACCCCCTGCCTCATCGCCCAGAATAAAAGTATTGTGGGAGAGTCCAGGTGCATCTGTGCTTCCTTGGAGTTGGTCTGGACTTGCTTTTGCAGTGTTTTTGTACTTACTGTGGGAGGAAGTGAAGTTGGCCCTAGGCTAGGATTGGAGCCCCATTCTGGGACCACTGCCCTACATCCTTGCTTTCCCCAGGTAATCAGTGAGCAATGTCCCTGGGGCAAAGCAGATTATGGGGGCTAGCAGTCTGATGGCCTGGGAGTCTTGACCCCTTCCTCAGGAGACTGAAAGGCAGTCTTGAGTGAGACCTCCACAATATGGGTAAGTTCCTGGAAAAGCTAGATCCTCTAAATGCACAGAGGAGAGAGCCTCCCAGGGTCCCACCCAACCGGGAAAGAAAGTGGCAGCAGCTGCAAGAGGAGCTGGAGAAGGTGAGGGCACGCCTGGACCCCTGCATGGCTGAGGTGCACCAGCGCGTGGGTTGGAACCTGGAGGCTCTGCGGTGGCAGCTGAAGCCCTATATTGGAGACCTGATGGAGCAGGTATCCCTGCACACACAGGAGCTGCAGGAGCAGTTGCACAGGGGCGAGGAGGACACCAAGGCCTGCTGCATGGTGCACCACACTCGCCGCATCCAGGCATTGTTCCACCTATACGCTGAGAGCTTGGTGACAGGTATCCAGCACCACATGCCAGAGCTACAGAGCAGAGTGGCGCCACATGCGGCAGCCAGCCCCGCCCGCCTCAGCCGCTGTGTGCAGGTGCTTTCGCGCAAGCTCACCCTCAAGGCCACGAATTCAACAGAATTTGGACCAACTGCGTGAAGAGCTCAGCGCCTTTGCCAGAGCCAGAGCAGAGGAAGGAGCTGGCCTGAACCTCCAGATGCTGTCCCAGGAGGTGCGCCAGCGACTCCAGACTTTCCACCATGACACCTTCCTACAGATCTCTGCCTTTACCCGCGCCATTGACCAGGAGACCGAGGAGGTCCAGCAGCAGTTGGCGCCGCCCCCACCTGGCCACAGCGCCTTCACCCCCGAGTTCCTCCAAGCGGACAGCAGCAAGGCCCGCAGCAAGCTGCAGGCCCGACTCGACGACCTGTGGGAAGACATAAACTACAGCCTTCGTGCCCCTGATCTAGGCCATCTAGGGGAGCCCTGAGGGTCTATTTACTCAGGCCCACTTCCCAGCTCCTTGTTTAGGGAGCCCAGCACCTGAGCCCCAAGCATGGTTCCGTCCTTGCCAGCGGCCTGTGGGGCAGAGGGTGGAGGGCCCTGCACAGGATAGGTGAGGCCACTGAAGGGGCTGTTTTTCCGAGTATCTGGCCTCATGCAGCTCCCCAATCCGGATGTATTACACTCACTAGGATTTGTGGCCCGGCTTCCCATGCTTATTTGGAAATCTTCATAAATTTCTCCCGTCCATGAAGGTGGGAGTGGGAAGGGAGAAAGGCACACCATGAGCCTGTAATTATGTGCAAGTCTGTTTCCATGAAGCTGGAAGCTTGTGCCTCTTCATTCCAGGGAGTGACTGCGATTCTTCTGGCCCCCTGGTGGCCAATGCAGCAGGTCCACAGAAGGAGCTCTCTCCAGGGCTGTGACAGCTTCTGTTGGGGGAAAGGGAGAAAAGAGGAAAATGTGATGAGAAGCAAATGTGATTGTGTGTATGTTTATCCCTGCTGGTTCTGAAGCTGGAGGGTCTAAATGATGGGAGTTTTAATAAGAGTAGAGCCTGGAATTTTTACACAGCTCTACATTTAAACAGTGTTCCAAGCCCTCCAAACTGTGGAGGCTTCTCAAACTCTGGGGAACATACTGTGTGCCCTCCCCATCCCTGGCCTCTTCCTCCTGACTCTCACATGAAATAACTCACATGAAATAGATGCTTCTAATGGAAGTTTATTTGCCTGGTGTGACTCTCATTTGGACCATGTCTGAAAGCAGTGCCCTCACCACTACACCCAAATCATGCCCATCAAACACTCCAGTTCCTCACTGTAATGCCTACTTACCACAGGATGGTGTTCATGAAGTGTGGGGCTCCTGAGGTGGCCTCTCCCTTTTGCCCCTGCTGTTCCAGATTTTGAATGGCCCCTTTTTATGATACCAGCCTTTTTTGGGGGGACCCTCCAAACTCTTAAACTCCCCAGTCCCCACATACAGATTTGTTAGATCACTTAGTGGCAATGAAGCTCCTTACAGATCCTCTGGGAACTCTGAAATCGGGGATGGCTGAAGCTGGGGAGTAGAAGGGGAAGGGTAATTACATCCTTTCTTTCACTCTTCTAATGTCCTGTCCAGGCCTCTTTCCTCCCTGCCCGGGGCTCTCAGCACCACCACATTCCTTTATAACACAGACCCCACGTGAATCTGGCTTCATTGTGCCCACAGGCTGAGTCTATCAGGACACCCTAGATTTAGCAACAGAATTGGGAGAGAGGTATCTGGGGAGAGGAGGCGCTGGAAAGGAAAGTTTTACCCCCTACTCCCCAAAACGGTGTGGTCAGCTGGGGATGAAGAGGTGGAAGTAAAACTGAGGGTTCTTGAGGCTGGAATTTGGGCAGGTGTTTATGAGGACAGAAATAGGGAGTGAGAAAAACAGAAAGGCAGAGAATGATTGAGGGACTGGAGTTGAAGCGAAGTCCAGTCCAAAAGTGAATCAAAGGAAGCCCAGGTCGGAGCGCACCTCCCCAGGGATAGCGATGGACAAGCCAGGCCTCTTGCTGTCGAGGCCCTTGTAGTCGGGCTTATGGCCAATGGTTCGAACCCTGTGCGATGGAGATACTGTGAAAGAGCCAAGCACTGCCCTGGGTCTGGGAGGACGTCCAGGGGGAAGTGACGCCTGCGTTGAGGTGGAAGCAAAGCCTGAATCTGGCTTTGGAAGTTTGGACCGTTTGAAACTCGGCGACGTTAAGGATCCAGAGCCTTGCGGCCTTTTTAAGAAAGGGTGGGGCGGCAGCGGGCGGAAGTGCTGGGGGAAGGGGTGGGGCCTCGAGCTAGGAAGCCGGAAGCCGGGGGTTGAGTTGCGCGTGGTGGAAATGTCGGCCAGTGGGGCAGTGGAGCCGGGGCCCCCGGGAGTTTCTGCCGCCCGCTCGCCCACCCCAGCCCGGGCTCCTCGCCCGGGACGCTTGTTCCGGCCCATCAGCGCAGAGGACGAGGAGCAGCAGCCCACCGAGATTGAGTCGCTGTGCATGAACTGTTACCACAATGTGAGGCGGGGGCGGGGCCGTAGGTGGGGCAGGGTTGCGCTGAAGAGTAGAGGAGTGAGAGTCGGCGACCTCGTTTAGTGGGCCTTGTTGGGGACCCGGAGTTGAGGCACCCTGGGGGTCAGTAGACGAGGAACTGGGGTTTCGTTGGTTCTTTACTTAGCCTTCTGCTTCCCCAGGGCATGACGCGCCTCCTACTCACAAAGATCCCCTTCTTCAGAGAAATAATCGTCAGCTCCTTTTCCTGCGAGCACTGCGGGTGGAACAACACGGAGATACAGTCGGCAGGCAGGATCCAGGACCAGGGAGTACGCTACACTTTGACCGTCAGGGCCCCAGAGGTGAGAGGAACCCAGAGCAGGCACCTTAGTGTCCTAGAGAAGGGGTGAGGGTTGGAGCCGGAGTTCTGGTTCAGGCCAGAACTGTTGGACTTGGAATAAATATCCCTATGTTGTCTAAGCCTCATTATCTCCTTTATAAAATGGTGTTGGTGCTGTCAACTGATGAGGTGGGGCTTGTGGAAGTGCTTTTTAAAATTTTGTGAGAGGGTATCGAATGAGCAGTAGCAGTTATGAGTCCTGTCACCATGTGGGCAGCTGGGCTCACACCGTGTTCACTGTTCTGCAGGGCTAGCCTGGACCCCTAAGAGGAGAGAGGAGGAAAGAGCTGGGCTGGGGGGTGGGAAGTGGGTAGGGCACGTCTGGTATTTCTTGAGGAGAAGCTGTACTGCTGACCTCTCTGGACTTCAAGCTTTCCTTTCTGTCCAGGACATGAATAGAGAAGTAGTCAAGACTGACTCTGCCACCACAAGGATCCCGGAGTTGGATTTTGAAATTCCTGCCTTCAGCCAGAAGGGAGGTAAGTTTAAAGTCAGGGTATTTGGGCTATTTATGCCTAGCTGGAATCTTACTCACTCTCTGGTAAAATCCCTGGGGCCTGCTTGGGAGAGTAGATAGTGATAGTAAGACTGACTGCTTATTTATAGAGTTTTATCATCACTGTTATTAGAGCTGAATGGAACCTTGTTCCCATTCTCATTTTACAGATGAATGCGAGGCCCACATAGTTCATATGAATTGCTCAGGGTCATGCAGGCACCTGATATCAGAGCCTAGACTTATCTGTCTTTTGTTGTAATTCACCAGCTCTGACCACTGTTGAAGGATTGATTAGCCGAGCGCTTTCTGGCCTGGAGCAGGATCAGCCCACAAGAAGGGTAAATTGGGATTTTCTGATTGCAGCAGCTCAAGGAATAATTACTGATATGCCTCTGAATAGAGTGCTCAGCTTTCCACTTAGCTTAAGTGTCTGACTGAATAGGAGGACTTACAGGGGAAGCATATGGTGATGCTATAACTTCCAGGATGTTGCTCATGGAACAGCCACTGTTCTTCCCACTTCCCTTTCACCAGTGTATATCCAGGCCTCATCTCTGACACACAATGTACCATTACCTCTGAAGAGCCTTTCCTAATCAGCCCTTGGGGTTATTTATGCTGCTGAGTGTTCCATTGTCTCTTATACTTATTATGAATTATGGCAGAAATAATGTACTTGCATATTTAGTTATCTGTCTTCCTAACTGGCTGGGGAGCACCATGAGGGGATGCTGATACATAACCTGGCATGAGTGCCTGCGCTAAATGGTTGAATGAGAAAATGAGGCTCACCTGGCACCATCCATAAACTCCAAACTACACGCTGCATCTTATTGTGAAGCCTGAGTCTCTCTGTTCCCACTCATGCCAAAGTGATGACTTCCTGATGGAAGTGACCTGGGCATGATTGGGGAGTGGAGGCATACAGTCTGTCACCAGGGCTGATGCTTTCACTCTGTTCGTGTCAGGCAAATGAAGAAGCCATAGCTGAAAGAATTGATGAGTTCATTGTCAAACTGAAAGAGCTAAAGCATGTGGCCTCTCCTTTCACTCTGGTGAGTATTGAGGGAGTCCAGGTGCCCTAGATTTAGGGAAGGAGAAACCATCAAGACTTTCTGGGATTTTTCCACAGCAGTGCCTGAGTGGTCTGATGGTAGGTGGAGGATTGTACATGACTTGTGATTACTCTTCACCCATCTGTTAGATCATTGATGATCCCTCAGGGAACAGCTTTGTGGAAAACCCACATGCTCCCCTGAAAGACGATGCTCTGGTGATCACACATTATAACCGGACGCCACAGCAGGAAGAGATGCTGGGACTCCAGGTAAGTGGACTGAAGAAGCCAGAAGAGGAGGGGAAACTTATTTTGCTGCTGCCGCCCTGTGTACCTTACTTATATCAGTATGTTTGTGCATCTCACCCAGCTCATGTCAAGGACTTAGGATAAACTTTGTAATAAAGGATGGCATTGGTTGTGATCTTCAGTTCTGTTCTTCCCTTGATTGGGGCTTTCTAGCTTCTCTATTAAATTCATGATGTGGCAGCTGACAAAAGCAAGTCACAGCGTTTTCCCTCACTCCAGGGTAGGATGTTGAGGGGCTGAGGTATTTGTGCCAACGTGTGATTTGCATCTCTGCTATTTTAGGCAGAGGCACCAGAAGAGAAGCCAGAAGAGGAAGATCTCAGGAATGAAGTGAGTCACATGGGCTGCCATGGAGAAAGGAGCAGAGTTGTGGGCTGAGGCTGATTCTCTTCAGTGGCTTTCTTCCTCTCCACCAACATGGGCGACCACCAGCATAGCATACCAGCTGTATGTCTTTAGCCTGACGGGGCTCGTCTACCTAGGAGAGCTCACTCCCCCATCCCCATGTTGTGTTCCAGGTGCTACAGTTCAACACAAACTGCCCAGAATGCAATGCTCCAGCTCAGACCAACATGAAGCTAGTTCGTATCTTTTGTCAGGCAGTTGGGTTGTTCCTCATTTGGATCAGGCATGAAGGTTATCTTCATGGAAAATATGAGTGACAAGGAGGATGTTGCATTTGATGAGACTGCACCTTGGCTTTTGGGTTAACAGGGAGAATTAGGCTATAGTTTCTAGTCTCCCGTGTGTGGACTGAGCCATGTCTGCCAACATTTATGAATAGGGATCACCATGGGTTGCAACCTTGCCCTCTTCTGGAGGACTAAGTTAGGCTGCTGCTTGTGAACAATTTTCTGCAGTCCTGGGACTAGCAGTTGTTTTTGGGGTTTGGATTTGTCTTCCCTGGAGAGTGGTTTTGCTGGCATGGAAGCAGATTCCCTTAACTCCATCTTCCAGAAATCCCCCACTTTAAGGAGGTTATCATTATGGCTACCAATTGCGAGTACTGTGGCCATCGGACCAATGAGGTAAGTGGGCTCCATCACTGGGGAGACTAGTCAGACAAATCTCTGTCTGACTCTCATCCTCCTTAAATCTGCTTTGGGATGAGGGAGCTTTCTGTTAGATTTAGTGTAGGGTAAGGAAGGAACTGGGAATTGGCTTAGGGAAGAAAAGTTAGAGATGTCCTAACTTGTTTAAGACATTTTAAAACTTGGTTTTAAGGAATAGGGAGACCCACTTTTTGATTCACCCCTCAGAGGAGTTGAAATGTGGGAGGCAGATTTTGACTCATTAATTTTAGGTCTGTCAAAATAAAATGGGCTGCCTTGGAGGGTTGTAAATTCCCTTTCCCTGAGTGTATTCAAGCATAAGGTGTTAAATTCTTAAACCAGAATATTATAAAGGGGATCCACATGTTGGATGCAGTTGAAAGTCCCTTTCAGTTCCAATAATCATTTTTTTTAAAAGGTAGATTCAGAGTTTCTTGGCAACTTGGGGTAAATTTGGGCAGGCTACTGCTGGCCAGCTCTTGGTGTTTTGGTTTGGGTGACTGCTGCTACTGTTGATTTTGAGGGTTCTACATGGTAGTCATTACTGGGCCTGCTTGGAGGTCTAAGCCGATCCTCTGAGGTCTTCTGGGCACCAGTTGAGGATTGGGTCTTCTCTGCTGCCCCTGACTACTATTATTGTGCAGGTGAAGTCTGGAGGAGCAGTAGAACCCTTGGGCACCAGGATCAGTCTTCATATCACAGACCCCTCAGATATGACCAGAGACCTGCTCAAGGTAACAGCTTGCTTGGGAAAGTAACTGTCCTCACATGGGTTATCTCTAGGGAAAATTGTCTTTCAAAATAATGTCCTGGGACTGTGCAGGACCTTCTTACTGCCATGGGTTTGAGGCTTCCTGAGCAAAGTTAATCCTGGTAGGAAGTGCAGATTCATAAGGCGACCCATAGCTCTTTCTGATGACTTGATAGCCTTTTACCTGTAGTGACTGTAAGGGCTCTTGTCTCTGGCCTCTGATGTCAGGATACCTGACAGTTTGGAGCCATGACTCAGGGTCCCTTTTATTTGCTTGGTTCATATGATAGAAGTGAGTCTAGCTTTAACTGGAAAGTCAGAAAACTGGGTTAATTGACTATCCCCAAACTGTCACTGGTAGTGTAATTTCGAGGACTCTGGTTAGCTTTCTCTACTGGCTCCTGTTTGCAAGCTAAGTTGATTGACCTCTCATCTCACAGTCTGAGACATGTAGTGTGGAAATCCCAGAACTGGAATTTGAGCTGGGCATGGCTGTTCTCGGGGGCAAGTTCACCACACTGGAGGGGCTACTGAAAGACATCCGGGAACTGGTGAGCATAGTGCATGGTTGCTTTAGGAGTGTGACTAGTGGGAAGGGACAAGAAGACCTGAAATGTTCTAGTTTTGGGGGCTGATAATGGGGTTTCTTTGCTATAAAACTGATTTAAGAGACTTAAATATTATTTTGGATTGTGAAAATAAGTTTATGGGAAATTCTGAGTAGAAATTCCCAGGCCTTAACTCTGACACATGTAGAAATATTGCATGGTTTCCATTTTCACTGTAAGATGAGGCATGAGAGTACTTTCAGCACCTAAAATTCTCTGATAAACATATGTGTGTGTTGACTTAGTCCATATATTTATCCTTCTGATGCATCATTTCACTTAATTCTCAGTCATTGGGCATTACATCTTTGTAAATTATACTCCACATTTCTTCTTTAAATTAGGAACAGAGCTCATATTGTAAGAGTGTTTTTAGTTTTACAGTTTGTTTCATATTGCCAGTTGCTGTCAGAAAGGTGAGAGGGGATAAATGAAGATCACTGGACAAACTGCAGGAGTTTAGTCAGAAGTTGGCTTAACTTATACCCCTGTCAGGTATATGGTCAAACCTACAAGCATAGAGCCAGCATGCTAGCAGTTTGGATGACATTTATTACAGGTGACCAAGAACCCTTTCACACTGGGTGACAGTTCCAATCCTGGCCAGATGAACAAACTGCAGGAGTTTAGCCAGAAGTTGGACCAGGTGAGAGGATTCCAGCTGGTCAGTACTTGTGTGGTCCTGGGGCTCCAGTGAACAAAGGCTACCTACTCTTTCTTGTTGTGTTTTAAACATTTAACCAACATGTTGATAATTTTGGTTTTCTGTATTGCATGTCATCTTCCTTTTCGGTTTCTTCCCTTATACTCTCCAGTAGTTTCCTGAGAAGATGCATAGGAAGTAAGATTTCTGAGACCTTTCATGTCTAAAAATTTCTTTATTCCACCCTCATATTAATTAATGGCTAGGAATAGAATTCTAGGATGACAATAATTTTTTATCAGAGTTTCAAAGACATTGTATTAATGTCTTCCATGTTTCAGTTTGGTTATCTCCAAGTCTTAAGGCATTTTAATTTCTGATCTTTCGTATCTGACCTATTCTCGTAATACTTGTTTGTCCCCTTGATGTGAAAGAAATTTCAGGGTGTGCTTTGGTGTGGGGTCAATTTTCAACCACTGTGCTAAACGTTGAGTGGGTCTTTTGATTGGAAACTCATGTGGCTCAGTTACTCTATAGAGTAATTCAAATTACTCTATTGCAAATGGCTTCCTTTCTGTCTGCCTTTCTGAAACCCTGCTTTGGAATATTAGATGGATTTCCTGGGTTTCATAATTTACTTATTATTTGTCCAGTTTTCACTTTCTTTGTGTTTGCTGTACTTTAAGAGATTACCACAACTTTATTTTCCAACCCTTCAATTGAGGTTTTCATTTCCACTAACATTTTAATTTTCCAAGAGCTTTTTGCATCTTTGAATATTCTCCCTCTGCCCTTCTTTAAAAAATAGCATCCTATTGTTAGAAGGATCTAGTATTTTTTCTTCTTAAATATTAATGTTCTGTTTTATTTTTGGCACCTCATTTTCCGTGCATTGTGTCCTTTTCTCCAAGTTATCTTTTTTTGTTGTTGTTTTTTTTCCATGTAATTTTCTGTCTGTGTTAGGGGCTTTGCTCGGATATCTGGTAATTATTGATTGTCTATTTAAAGTAGACATCTAAAAAACCTGAATGGAGGTGAGTCTTGTGGACATTGGGCTCATGGTAGGGGATTTAACTTGGCCACCTTATTGAGGTCGCCTCAGGGCTAGAGTCGTTAGGCCTTTCTTAGACTGGTCAGGTTCCCATCAAAGGGTGTTCCATTTCCTGGTCTGAGGATGAAGGCTTAGCTGGCAGTTCTGAGAGCTGAGTGTGGGAAGAGGGCTGGGGTGTGTGTATGTCTTGTTTCCAATAGGGTACATTCATTTAATTCCCTGTCTTGAATTCTTTTTCTTTCTTTCTTTTTTTTTTTTGTTTTTTTTTTGTTTTTTAAATTTAATTTTATTGTTGTATTACATCCATCCCCTTTTTGCTCCCCTCTGTCCCACTCCCCACCCACCCACTCTCCCATCAAGGTCTCAATTCCACCTGTTGTCCATGTCCAAGGTTCCTTTATACTAGGTTCTTGTTTAAACTGCTTTCCTTCCTTGCCTCTTTTGAATTCTTTTTCTCTATCCTCAATTGGGCCAGTGGCCCCAGTCCATAGTGTGTTGTGGTAACTTCACAGGTTCCCTCATTCTCCTGCTGGAATAGAGGAAGGGCAATTGTTTGCTTGTTTGGAGTGGGAGATGAAATTGGGGTTATAAAATTGTTTCTTAAATAATTTCAAACAGTTCTTATTTTGGATTCTTCTCACCAGTTCATGAAACTTAGGCATACTGCAATGTAAATCAGCTTGATTTCTCATCTGGCAGATATAGCTTCTTCTTACCATGTGAAATTTACGTACTGTATTTTCCTTTAGATCATCAAGGGTAAAATGAAGGCCCACTTTATTATGAATGATCCAGCAGGAAACAGCTACTTGCAGGTACAGTAGACCTCCCTGATATTTCATGGAAATAGTATTTTCTGACCTTTCTTCAATATGTATCATTCTTTAGAAACAAAGATGACTTGGTTCCAAGTGAACTGCTCTTTATCAAGGAACCTCTTAGTAGAAGTTAGAATACAAGGGAGAAGATGGGGGAAGGAGAAGGGATTGTAAGTGTGCATCAAGAAGAAAAAAGGATACTCCTAGGCTCTGTCTTCCTGTAGTGTAGTTGGCCCCAGCTCTAAGTTCAGCAGTGGAATTTTCATTCTGCAAATCTGATTGTGGAGTGAGGAGAAATAATGTCTTGTCCAAAGGCCAAGATAGGAAAATTGAAAGGCTTTAAGCTGGCTGGAGAGAGAGTCTGGTGATTGGTGATAACATTAACATTTATTGAGCAGTTATTATGGGTCATTCCATGATTGAGGTTCTAAGGTCTGTCCATGATTGAGACTGTTACTTTGCTCTACATAAGGCAGCGCAGATAGAAAGTTTAGGCTGACTGTTTCCTAAATCTACTTGTGGCTGGTCAGTCCAATGTCTAACCCATGTGAGCTTTGTGCTTCCCACAAGTTGAGCCTAGTCATGGGGAATTGGTGGTGCTTAGTAAAACACCCATTGAGTTCTTGAGAAAGTGGAAGTTGGAAGCTACCTGGGAGAGAGATTAGCAGGATGTTACAGGCACTGATTATCTGTCCTTGCTTTTACAGAATGTATATGCACCTGAAGATGATCCCGAGATGAAGGTGGAATGTTATGAGCGTACGTTTGAACAAAATGAGGAGCTTGGGCTCAATGATATGAGGACCGAGGGCTATGAGACGAGCCTGGCCCCACAGCGGTAGCAGTGGACAGTTTCCTGGCCAACCTCCTACACTACTCAGACCACGAGGTTGTTACTGTTTGAAAAGGCCAAGTTACCTTCCCATCAGGCCTTGCTCACTCATTTCGGGAGGGCACCTGGTCTGAATTGGAGATGTTGGCACACTTTTTAAACAGTTGGCGATGCAAGGGAAGCTGTTGGGTTATTTGACCTTACTGTGGAGGTTGTAAATCAGCTTGGGAAGAGTCCCAGAAGTAAACCATGAGGAATATCACTATCGCTTTTTTCTGGCAAGTCTTTACTCACTGTCCACATGGCATTCCCTCCTCTAGAGTTGGAACTCTGAGGTTAAAGAAGGTGGAAGACCGCTACAGTTGGAGTTTAGGTGTTGGTTTTGGGGTACTAAAAATACTGACTTTCCACTTTCCTTTCCCCACACACCCGCTCCCTCCCATCTCCCCGCCTGGTGGGGAGGGTCTGAATTAAAAAAAAAAATACTGACTTTCAATTGGAAAGGGGTCTTCTGAGGGGGAAAATCCAGCACAGGTGAAGAAGTTTTCATTAAAATGATGGCTTTCAAACAGCACTGGCCTCAATTCATTGTCCTTGCTTGGTATGCTAACAGAATTCAACCTCATGAAGAAATTTCTCTTCACTGTGGCTACTGTAATTTGGAGGTTGAAACTGGCATTTCATTCCTGCATAGATGCGAGTGCTTACTTTGTGCCAGGCACACCACTGAACAGTGAACAAAAGACAGCTCTGCTTTCATGAAGCTTAAAGTAGTGGGGGAAATAGCTGGTGGGGTTGGGATTGATACTAAGCTGATAAAGTTGTAAAATGGTGGTTAGCATTATGGAAGGATGTAAGAGGGGGGAAGGTATGGACAGTGCCAGGGAAGTTGGGGGCAGGTGTTTCAAATAGAGTAGTCAGGGAAGGTCTTTAACAAGAAGGTGATAATTTGAAACAGGCAAAGCTGAGAAGGAGGGAAGGGAGTAAGCCATGTGAATAGCTGAGAGAAGGCAGCTATTTCCAGGCTGAGGAAACTGCAAATGCAAAAGCTCTGAGATTGGAAAATGTTAAGAGTTGCCTGGAGATATTTGAGATCCTTTAGTCCCACTTAATAACATGGAGAAACAGGTTCAACCAGAGAAGGAGGGAGCTTTTTACAGTTGTATGACTCAGAACTGTGCAGACCAGGGCTCTGGACTCCCTAGCTTGTGCTCCTTGCACTGCATTAATCCCTGATGACTGAGGCGATGCCAATAAAGACCTGTTGATTGAGATATTATGGCAAACCTTGGTGTTTTGTGCTGCAAACTTCACTCTGAAGAATTGCCTAGAGATTACTTAGTAACCACACTCATCTATTTTCACTGCATTAAACTACTCAGGGATCACACAAAGGGGATTTTCCACTTAGAAAATACTCTCTTTTTCATCTTTATTTGTCACATTTGACAGTGGATCATTTCTCTTTGAACTCTTGGCTCCTGTGATACTGCACCCCAGCTTTTCCCATTTAACTTTGAACATTCCTTGTGTGGAATCTCTGCCTCCTCCCTCTTTCTTAAACTTTCTTAAAGTTTCTTTTTTCAGATGTCTCGTCATACTGAATTATTTGGCATCTTACTACTTCGATGTGAGACAGACTCCCATACTTGTATGTCAAATTTCTGTAAGTGGAGGCAAGAGTAAAGTGTTTTAAGAATTTGGAGATTAAATGTAGCAATGACTCACAAACTAAAGCTACCACACTTTGTAAGGCTGCTTAGCAAGTGTTGGACCCTAATAGATTGTTCACATAATGTATTTCCAAATGATGTGGGAATCAGTTCACTAGGCCACTTGATTGATCATTTGATGTCTTGAATGACTTTCCCTATGGGATGCTTGTGCATGGAAGGTAGATCCTGATAGCAGCTTCATTTCCCATTGTGAAGGGGGGAAATGGCATTTTGATTTATTACTGTCTTGTGAGTTTGATATGAGACAATGTCCTGGATTCCAACCAGTAAATGGGAGATGATAACCTGAGTTTCTGAAATTACAAAGACTGAAGAGGAAGTGCCAGACTGGGTTAACCCAGCCAAGGTCCTTCCTATTCTGACACATGGCGGCCTTCAGTTTTACATTCAACTCTACTCTCACTTCATACAGCCTGATGGGGATGGGTACTTAGACCCAACAGTGTCCTATCCCATAGCCTATAGCATATGACATATGCTTAATAAAACTTGCTACTTGATAATGCTCAGCAGATGCCCACAAATCTTCCTCTTAGATTGAGCCTTGCGAGTGTGCTGGAGGTAGCACAGAGGGAAGCAGGTATGGGAAGGGTCCTGCTCTAAGGTCAGGGGAGGTGAAACAGTCAAAGTGCCAGCCCAGGAACATGTAGATTCAGTTTCACAACCATCAGGACAAACATTTTGTGATTATATTAAAAAGGGAAAGGAGTTCATTTGTGAGGGCACTTCTTCATATTTCAAGCACATTGAATATAGCCATATTTAGCTATTAAAGCTTATTTAGCTATGAGTGTACATCTGTTTCATGATAAGGTGAACATGGTAAATATGGAGAATTATTGACTGCTAGCTGGAAGTGTTAATGGTGGGGCAACAAGACTTGTCAGTGTTCCCTTAGTACTGTTGTGGCATGTCAGTTGCCTGTAGCACACTTCAGGGAATGGTTTCTTTGAATTAGGGCAATGGTGTTTAAGACACTTGACTTTATTTTTATTTTTAAAAGTGTTTGGGCCCTGGCTGGTGGTTCAGTAGATAGGCATTGGCCTGTGAAACTAAAGGTTGCTGGTTCGATTCCTGGTCAGGGCACATAACCAGGGTGCAAGTCAAGTCAGGTCTCCAGCCAGGTTCTTGGCTGGAGGCAGGTGAAAGGCAACCATACATTGATGATTTTCTCCCTTTCTTCCTCCCGCCCTGCCTTTCTCATGCAAAATAATGAATAAAATCTTTTTTTTTTTTAAATTTTAAAATGTATTATTTTTAGAGGGGTGGAGTGAGGGAGAGAGGCGGAAGGGGAGAGACATTAATGTGTGGTTGCTTTTCACCTGCCTCCAGCTACAGACCTGGCTGGAGACCTGGCATGCAACCTGGTATGTCCCCCGGCTGGGAATCAAACCAGCAACCTTTAGGTTCGCAGGTGGGTGCCTTATCCACTGTGCCACCAGCGAGGGCTGAATAAAATCTTTTTTAAAATACGCACATTTCTCCTTACAGGAAAAAGTGTTTTCAACTGTGAAAAGAACTGAAAAACTAGAGCAGGTTCTGTATGCTCACTGCAGGATTCAGGAAGCCCTTTAGTGCTAGCACCTCTGCTTTAGTTTCCTGGTCTGTAAAATGGGAATAATAAAAGCATCTACTTCGTAGGGTTTTGGTGAAGATTAGTGTGTTAGTAATTGTGAAGTGCTTTTAGATGTATTTTCTCTCATATCAAGTATTTAAGTGTCCTTGCTTTAAACCCTTTCTGGGAAAAAATCCACGAATAAAATTATCCCCATTTTACAGGTGAAGAAACAGCCTCAGGGAGGTTAGGTAACTTACAGAAAGAAGTAGTTTCTAAGAGGCTGGCTTCAAACCTAGGCCAGTCAGAAACCAGAGTCTGAGCATTTTGAGGTCAAGTCCAGAATTAACTGCATTTGCTTTTTATTCACTCCAAGAGGGAGAGGGCAAAACCTTTATCATGCCATCGCACATAAATTCATTTCATCCTGCTTGGCTGTCCTGTGTGGTAGGCAGGGTTGGGACATGAGCTTGGATCTTATCTAGCAAAGGTTGGGTACTGAGTAGTAGTGGACCTGAACACAGAAATGGGCTGACAGGACTAACAGGACTATACTGCTAATGTTCACTGGAGCAGACATATGAGGCTTTCCAAACTGGGATGTTCAGTTTGAGATATACCAAAGTGGACTACCAGCCAAGGCATGGTTGTGTATGGGGTACCCTTGGGGCCCTCCAGCTAGTGAAGCCATAGGGAATCCATAGTGAAGCCATATGTTGGTCCAGTGTTCCTTTCTCACAAGCCTGCTTTCCTCTCTGGGCCTGAACTGTGACCACTCAGTATAGCCCAGTGGTTAAAAGTTAATGCTTCAGATGGGAAGAATTAACATCATTAAAATGTCCATACTAAAAGCAATTTATAGATTCAATTCAATCCCTATTCAAATACCAATGATATATTTTACAGATCTAGGACAAATGCTTCAAAAATTTATATGGAGATAAAAATGACCATGAATAGCCATAGCAATCTTGAGAAAGAAGAACAAACTAGGAGGAATCACAATATAAGATATCAAACTATAATACAGGGCTGCTGTAATCAAAACAGTCTGGTACTAGCATAAGTATAGACATATAGATCAATGGAACAGAATAGGGAGCCCAGAAATAAACCCAGATCAATATTTGAAAAGGGGGGCAGGAGCATAAAATGGTGTAAAAATAGCCTCATCAACAAGTGGTGGTATGGGAACTGGACAGGGATATGCAAAAAAAAAAAAAAAGAAAAGAAAAGAAACTAGACCACCAACTTACACCATACACCAGAGTAAACTAAAGATAGATAAAAGATTTAAACATAAGCCGTGCCACCATAAAAGTCCTGGAGGAAAACATAGGCAGAAAAATTGCCGATATCCTACAAAGCAGTATTTTCACTGATATTTCTCCTAGGGCAAGGAAAATAAAGGAACAAATAAACAAATGGGACTATATCAAACTAAAAAGTTTTCTGCTCAGCTAAGAAAACATCAGCAAAATGAAAAGAGAACCAAGGGTATGGGAAAACATATTTGCTAATGATACCTCAGACAAGGGTTTAATCTCCAAGATATATAAAGAACTATACCGACAACACCAGGAAGACAGATAGTGCAATTAAAGAGTGGGCAAAAGACAGAACAGATGCTTCTATGATGAGAACATACAAAGGGCCCATAGGCATATAAAAGAATACTTAACATCACTAGCTACCAGGGAGATGCAAACTAAAACTACAATGAGATACCATCTCCCACCTGCCAGGCCATCATTAACAAGTCAGCAAACAAAAAGTGCTGACTAGGATGTGGAGAAAAGGGAACCCTGGTGCACTGTTGGTGGAAATGCAGACTGGTGCAGGCACTATGGAAAACAATACGGAATTGCTTCAAAAAACTAAAAATGGAACTGCCTTTTGATCCAGTGACTCCACTGCTAGGACTATACCCGAAGAATCCTGAAACACCAATTCAGAAGAACCTATGCACTCCTACATTCATAGCAGCATTATTTACAATAGGCAAGTGCTGGAAACAGCCTAAGTGCCCATAAGTGGATGAGTGGATTAAAAAACTTTGGCACATTTACACAATAAAATACTGTGCCTCAGAAAGAAGGAAAAGGAACTTCTACCTTTTGTGACAACATGGATGGAACTGGAGAGTATTATGTTTAGTGAACTAAGCCAGGCAAGTGAGACAAATACCATATGATCTCACCCAAAACAGGAGACTAATGAAAAAAACAAACAAACAAAATGCAACCAGAGGCATTGAAACAAGGAACAGACTGACAGTGTGCAGAGGAGAGGGAGGAGGGTATAAAGAGGCAAAGAAGGGGAATAGTTTAGTCAAGGGACTAGTATAAATGACCCACTAGTATAAATGACCCATGGGCATGCACAACATGTGGGGATTGACTGTGGGAGAGGGGATAGGGAGGGTGGGGCAAGGGAGAACAATGGGGGGAAATGGGATAAATGTAATACAATGATAATAAATTAATTTTAAGAAAGTTCATGCATCAGTGCAGTTATCTCCAAACCTGTTTTGTATATTTTTGAACATGTATCCCAAGATAGGTATACTTAAAGTACAACAGTATCTTTTTGACTGTATATACTCTATTATTTATTTATTTTAAAATCTTCCTTTTTTATTATTTTCAGAGAGAGGGGGAGAGGGAGAGGCCGAGAGGGAGAGAAACATCAATATATGGTTGCCTTTCATCTGCCTCCAGCTACGGACCTGGTTGGAGACCTGGCTTGCAACATGGTTACATGTGCCCTGACTGGGAATCGAACCAGCGGCCTTTGGGTTCGCAGGTCAGCACCTATCCACTGAATCACCAGCCAGGGCTATATCCTTTAAAACAGTGACAAAAATCATACATGAGAAAAATATGTTAATTTAAACAATATTGCATTACTTCTTTCACCCCACTTTGCTAATTTCTGCTCCCACAGATCTGCTGTGTGAAGTTGGACAACTTCCTTAACCTTTCTAACCTTATATGTAAAAATAAGGCTAATAAAACTGATTGTGAGTTAACAAGATACTTCAAGTAAAGCTTTTATTTTTTAATTTAATTTTATTATTTTTAGCGAAGCGGGGGGCAGGGAAAGAGGCAGAGCGGGAGAGAGACATCAATGTATGGTTGCCTTTCACCTGCCTCCAGCTACGGACCTGGCTGGAGACCCGGCTTGCAACCTGGTTATGTTCCCTGGCTGGGAATCAAACCAGCGACCTTTGGGTTCGCAGGCTGCTGCCTGAGCCACTTTGCCACCAGCCAGGGCCATGTAAGGCTTTTAATGCCCACAAGAAGAAAAGCTTCCTTCCCCCCCAACTTGAGCATTAGGACACCATTGCTAGCTTCTCCTCTTTTGCTATGCTGAAAATACATCCGGGTCTTTTTTAATGGGAAAGGTGCGCTAAAAGAGATAGCTGAGGACTATCACTATCAAACGTGGGAAAGTTACACAGGTTAGAAGTCAACACACTTTTCATAGTAATTTGGTTTGGAATTCTTGATTTCCTATCTTGAGTGATATCTAGATGCCTATTAGAGTAAATTCCTCCCCACCTAAACATATAAAAATAATACTATGCGCCAGACATTGTTCCAAGCACATTCACGTTCTCACTCCTCATAACCATTGAGTTAGGTGCCATTATCTCAAATTTGTTAAATAATTTGCTCATGGAACCTGAACTCAACCTTAGAGAGTCACTGAAAACTCCAGAGAGAGCCCGCGTTTTTAACCACCACACGACGGTCCTCCTGAAGGTGCTCTGGGCAGAGAGATCTTGTTTGGACGGTGGCTGTAGCCTCACGGCTGCCACAGCGCTCGCTACGTCCTGTGCTGAATTAGTAGATGGCCCGACAAACGTAAGAAACGTGGTCGCGCCGTTGTCAAGTTGTCCAGTAGGCCCAGAACACACGCAAGCCCCTCCCACGCCTGCGAACTCTCCCCAGGGTTTGCTTTCTCAGTTTCAAAGCACTCAGCCACTTCCGGTTTGGGCCCCACCGCCCCACCGCAGTCGGTGGACCATTTTGTCCCCAGCGCCGAGCCGTCGCCCCGCCCTCGCCACTGTGATGGCGGCAGCTCCGCTTCTTTCCAAGGCCGAGTATCTGAAGCGTTACTTGTCCGGAGCAGATGCCGGCGTCCGTGGGGGATCCGAGTCCATTCTCAAGCGCCGCAAAAAGCGGCCTAAGCCAGGCGGTGCCGGCGGGAAGGGGTGAGTTGGGCCTGGCGGGGGCTCGCCTCCTCTCCCCTCTCCAGCTCCTCCCTCGGCCCCCGGCTCTTCCTCAGAGCTGCGGTTCGGCTTCGCGCTCTGGCCCGCTGGTCGGAGCCCGCTGAGTCCAGACCCGGTGCAGACCTCTCTCGCTCCCCTGGGCTCTGTCTTCTTGCGTTCAAACCAGGCTATAACTTGCATTATTCGTTTCTCGTCTTTGTCACCTTTAATTCTCTCCCGTAGAGAATGAATATTGTGCCCGAGAATAATGGTGAAGCTAATTCAAAGTCTGTGTCTGGGTACTTAGGGCTCAGAACCTGCCTGTGGGAGTTCCCAAGGACTCTGGTCGGAGGGTGAGACCTATACTCCCTGTTAACTCAGTACTACTGCTACTACTACTACTGCTAACAGTATTTATACAGTTCTTGTCATATGCCGGGCACTATTCTAGGCATTTTTAGACATGACTTATTTAAGCTTTACACCACTACCATGAAGTAAGTGTATGAGAGTGTAGTGGTTAGGATGGTCACTAAATCCAACATGCCTGGTGTTCTTTGAGGAAGAGAGAAATTTGGACGCGGAAATTGGTACAGCTGGAAAACAACCGTGTGAAGTTGGAGGCTGAGGTTAGACTGGCCACAGCCAGCCAAGGTATGCCCGGGGCTGTCAAAAGGTGGAAGAATCAAGGAGAAAGATTCTGCTTTGGACCCCAGTACGCATTGCCTTGCAGATACCTTGCCATTTCAGACTTAAGTCCTGCAAACCTGTGAGAGACATTTCTGTTGTTTTAAGCCACTCTGTTCCGCCCTAGAAAACTAATATACCCAGTAAAGTCAAATATTCCCAAAGAATTGATCCATTTTCCTTCCTGGTTTGGTTCTTGCCTTGTCCTTGCCCTGTTTCTTGTCTTCCTACTTCTCTCACCTGTGTGGATTCTTTGGAAGCAGTAGCATGTAGTGAAAGTATCTTGAGCTTTGGAGCAACACGGATCAGAGTTTGAGGCCTGGTTGTGCCACTTTACCATCCATGTGACTTTGGGCAAGATATTTTAATCCCTCTAAGCCTCAGTTTTTCAATCTTTAAAAAGAGTAATACTGAATGATGTCACTTAACAATAAATGGTGGTGGTTGTGATTAGAGACGTATAAAGTGTTCTTGGCTTTTTAGATAACTGGTTACGTCATGGCAGTCATTGTTATTATTGGCAATTATTTGTAGTTTATCTGTGTAACAAACATTTATTGAATACTTCGTATGCCAGTTATTGCAGGGTGTTGAGGATACCACTCTGAATGAGAAAGTCATTCATATTCCCTATTTTTAAAAAAGATTTTCAAATTTATTTTTAGAGAGAGGGGAAGGGAAACATTAATGTGTGTTGCCTCTCATGTACCTGCAACTAAACTAGGGACCTGGTTTGCAACCCAGGCATGTGCCCCGACTGGGAATAGAAACGGCAACCCTTTGGTTCACAGGCTGGTGCACAATCCACTGAGCTACACCAGCCAGGGCTCATATTCCCTATTTTGATGGAGATTATAGTTTAACAAGGATACAGGCTTTAAACAACTAATTATGCAACTTGTTGATTTATGCAGTTTGTGATAAATGCAATGAAAATATTCCAAAAATGTGTAACGGGTTCATAGATGGGGTAGTAGTAAGGAAGAGTAGTTAGGACGATAAGTTCATGGAAGTCATATACATATATATGTATATATATATATATATACTGAGAAGAGTAGGCTAGGCAGAGGGAACAAACTGAGTATGTGAAAACTGATGTGGTAGACCATACAGGATCTTTCTTTTTTTAAAAAAAAATTATGTTTTTTTGTTCTATCACAGTTGTCTTAATCCATTTTTCCTCCATTACTCTCCTCTGCCCTGTCCACCCCATCTCCTTTCTCATAGTCAGTCCCCATCTTATTCATATCCATGGGTCATTTATGTATACTAGTTTCTTGACAAAACTCTTCTCGTTTCCCCCTTTCCCCCACCTCCCACCTCCCCTCTGATCACTGTCAGCCTGTTTCTCGTTTCCATCCTCTGGTTCTGTTTTTTGCTCTTCCGTTTGTTTTGTTCATTAGTTTCTTCTATTAGATGAGGTTATATGGTATTTGTCTTTCACTGCCTGGCCTATTTCACTAAGCATAATACTCTCCAGTTCCATCCGTGCTGTCACAAAAGGTATGAGTTCTTTCTTTCTGCTCTGTACTATTCTATTGTGTAAATGTACCACAGTTTTTTGATCCATTCATCCAATGGCAGGCACTTAGGCTGTTTCCAGGAGTTGGCTATTGTAAATAACACGGCAATGAATATAGGGTTGCATAGGTTCTTTTGAATTAGTATTTCAAGATTCTTCAGGTATAATGCTAGCAGTGGAGTCACTGGATCAAAAGGCAGTTCGATTTTTAGTTTTTTGAAGAAATTCCATGTTTTCCACAGTGGCTGTACTAGTCTGCATTCCCATGAACCGTGCACTGGGGTTCCCGTTTATCCACATTCTTGTCAGCACTTGTTTGTTGATTTGTTGATGATGGCCATTCTGACAGGTGTGAGGTGGTATCTCGTTGTAGTTTTAATTTGCATCTCTCTGGTGGCTAGTGATGTTGAATGTTCTTTCATATGCCTATGGGCCCCTCTATCTGTCCTCCTCAGAGAAGTGTCTCTTCAGGTCCTTTGCCCATTTACTAATTGGGTTGTCTGTCCCCCTGGTGTTGAGTCATGTAAGTTCTTTATGCATTTTGGAGATCAAACCCTTATCTGAGGTATCATTGGCAAATATGTTTTCCCATACCCTTGGTTCTCTTTTCATTTTGCTGATGTTTTCTTAGCTGAGCAGAAAACTTTTTAGTTTGATATAGTCCCATTTGTTTATTTGTTCCTTTATTTCCCTTGCCCTAGGGGAAAAAAATCAATGAAAATGTTGCTGTGTGGCATATCGGTAATTTTACTGCCTATGTTTTCCTCCAGGACTTTTATGGTGGCACGGCTTATGTTTAAGTCTTTTATCTATCTTTAGTTTATTCTGGTGTATGGTGTAAGTTGGTGGTCTAGTTTCATTTTTTGCATGTCCCTGTCCTTCAACAGCATTTGTTGAAGAGGGTATTTTTACTCTATTTTATACTCCTGCCCCCTTTTTCAAACATTAATTGACCAGTAAAGTCCTGGGTTTATTTCTGGGCTCTCTATTCTGTTCCACTGATCTATAGTATGTTAATAAGGGTTAAATCTTTTTTAAAAAAGATTTTATTATTATTTTATTTATTTATGTATTTTTAAAGAGATAGAGAAGGAGAGAAACACAGTGTGTGGTTGCCTCTTGCGTGTCCACATCTGGGGACCTGGTCCGCAACCTACACATGTGCCCTGACTGGGAATCAAACCAATGACTGACTCTTTGGTTCCCAGGTTGGTTTTTATACACTGAGCCACACTAGCCAGAGCAGTTATATCTTCTTGATGTTCCTTTAAGTATTATGAAGTTTCTTTCTTTGTCTCTTTTTATGTTGTTTTTTGTTGAGAAATAATTTTTTCTGATGTGAGTATTGCTACACCAGCGTTCTTTTCATATCTGTTTGCTTGAAATATTTTTTCCATCCCTTCACTTTCATTGTGTGTAGATCTTCTATTCTGAGGTGGTTCTCTTGCAGACAGCATATAAATGGATTGTATTTCCTTGTCCATTCAGTTACTCCGTGTCTTTTGATTGGTGCATTTAATCCATGTACACTTAAGGTTATTATTGATAGGCACTTATTCATTGTCATTTTTCCCCTTTGTGCCTGTGTTCCTCTCTATTCTCTCTCTGTTTCTTCATCTTCTTAAAGAGACCTTTTAGCATCTCAGGAAATCCTGGTTTGGTGGAGATGTGTTCTTTTAACATTTTTTTCTTTTTTTGGGCAGGGTGGCGGGGAGAGCTCCTTATTTCACCTTCCATTTTGAACAAGAGCCTTGTTGGGTAGAGTAGTCTTGGTTATAAGCCCTTGCTTTTCATTGCTTGGAGTATTTTTTGCCATTCCCTGCTGGCTTGTAGTGTTTCTGTTGAGAAATCACCTGAAAGCTATATCAGTGCTCCCTGGTATATTATTAGCTATTTCTCTCTTGCTGCTTTTGGGGTTCTCTCTTTGTGTTTGAAGTTTGGCATTTTAATTATGATGTATCTTGGAGTGGGCCTCTTTGGTTTCATCTTCACTGGGACCCCCTATGCCTCCTGAAACTGTATTACTTTTACTCTTATCAAGTTATGGAAGTTTCCTGTTATTACTTTTTCAAACAGGTTTTCAGTCCTTGGCTCCTCTTCTCCTTCTGGTATCACTATGACAATGGATATTATTATGTTTCATGTTGCCTGCAGCTCTCTTAAACCCTCTTATTCTTTTTCAGTTGTTTTTTGTTTTGTTGCACCATCTGGGAGTTTTTTGTACTCTGTCCTCCTTCATGTTGTCCTGCAGCTCTCTTAAACCCTCTTATTCTTTTTCAGTCCTTTTTTTGTTTTTCTACATTGTCCTCCAATTCACTGGTCCGATCCTCTGCTTCATTTAGTCTGCTGATTTTTTATACTATGTATTCTTCAATTCAGAAATAGTGTTCTTTATTTCCTCCTGGATTTTATTGATAGCCCCTGTGTTCTTTTTAATGCTGGTGTAGTTCCCAGTAAGTTCCTTGTAGCTTCCCTGGAGTTCTTCGTAGTTTTCCTTAAGTACTTTGTAGTTTCTTTTGAGCTCGTTGAGCTCGTTGAGCTTTTGTATGATAATTATTTTATGTCTGACAGTGTGCTTGCCTCTATTTCATTTAGCACTCTTTCTGGGGATTCCTCCTTTCTTTTGGCTGGGTGTTGTTTCTTCGTCACCCCATTGTAGGTTATTCTCTTGTTTGTTTCTACTTTTTAAATAGACCTGCTTTGATATCCTGTCTTCATGATGTGACTTTCTGTGGTAGGAGATCTGTGGGATTCAGTGGTGCAGTGTCCATGATCTCCTGACTTGATGCTCCTGGGATGCCCTTTATGCCATTTATTTGGGTTGTCTGATTGTACTTCAGTTTTGGTTGTTGTTGTGTTGCTGTTTGGTTGGTTCTTCTTTCTGGCTGGCTGACTGTGAGTCACTCTGCCCTCCATATCTTGTATAGTGTTATAAAGGTGCACTTTCTTTACTTCCTGGACCCACCCTTGGTGGTGTCATTGTGTCCCCGTCTGAGGCTAGGCAGCCTGTTCAGGACTATCAGATATCCACTGTCTTTGTCTCCTTTAGTTGTTAATCTAATCAATCTCTAGTCAGCCATCATACTTAAGCACCACTGGGTGGGGCAGATTAATTCCTGGGAGCTGGGGTATTGTTTCCCCTCAGGCTGATGCCGCTTGGTCTGCTTGCAGTGTGGGGGATGAGGCAGCACTGAGACCCCATTGGCTGTTCCCTCAATTCTCTCCTTGAAGCCACTACCCCAAACTCTTAAGCATTATTGGTCCACTCAACCCTCCCTCTGCTGGAGCGCAGGGTGTGTACCAATGTATTTTTGTGTGTGGTCCCTTTAAGAACTCTCTGTGTCTCCAGCTATCTCTCTGAGGCTGGCAAAACAACCTGGAGGCTTTTTACTTTTCACAGCTGGATGCTGTTTTACCTCTCAGCTCTGATGCTGTAGGCTGGGAAGCCCAGCTGGGTGTTTAGCCTCCACTCTTCTCATCTGAAACCCCAGGCTGCTGAGATGTTTCTCTGTCCCTTCAGCTACCACCTGTGGGAGCCCAGCCAACCCTCTCAACATCTCTGTACTTCCTACCAATCACGTTGTGATGAAGTGGCTTCTCTCTTCTGTCTGTGGTTATAAAGTTTCTCTCCAGCTGCTTATTCCAGATGATTTCTCCACACTTAACTTGTAATTCCAGATTGGTCCTGGGAGAAGGTTAGTGTAGCTTCCCCTTACTCGTCCACCATCTTGGATCTGTCTCCCCATGCAGGACCTTGTAGACTTGAGTTTTATCCTAAAACCAATAGATAAGTGTTCATAGGCTATTATCTAAGAATGTTAATCCCATTTGATCTTTTATTTTTGCATTTAGAATGCGCATTGTGGATGATGATGTGAGCTGGACATCTATCTCTACCACTAAACCAGATAAGGAGGAAGAGGAAGATGATGGAGATTTGCCTGTGGTATGTATCTTTTTAGGCTGTGAGAACTTTGAAATTGAAGCCTTTTAATCTTGACTCCCAGTTCAGGGTAGATTTGAAGAGGGTAAGTTGAGGGCAAAGAATACTCTCAGAGAGCTCTTTTAAAATAGTCTCTTTCGATGATGCCTGTGCACTGGTCTTCTTTGTTAAAGGAGGGACACATCAAAATAGAAAAGGGAACTAATCATAATAGAGAGAGGCAGGAGTCCTCAATGTCAGTGATGAAGTTAGAATTAGCTAGGTTCAATTTGTTGAAAGCTACCTTAAAAACAATGTTCAGGGTCAGTTATAGGAAACATTCTCTTCATTTTTTTAATTCATTGAGTCAACTAAATTTTAAAATTTGTATACTCTTGTGTAAGTTATGGAGATATATAGATTAATAGAACATAGTACTATTAATACTGTACTCTAGATATCACACCCTATAATGGCAGACTGCATTTCAAATGATTTCAGCAATATGCCAAATGTTGGAGCAATATTATGTACCAAGTGCCTTTAGAGCATAGGGGAAGTAGCACATTCTTTATTCCATTCGGAGATTTCATGAAAGATGTAATATCTGACATGAGTTTTGAAGGATAGGTAAGAGCTTAGTAGGCAAAAGTGTAGGCAAATAATCTAGCATTGGTATATTTATGCAACCTTTGATTAGAATAACTGAGAAACAGGTGAAAAGGAGAGCTACTGATAGGCTGTATTATGATAAAGTTTAAAGATGAATTCCAGGTGAGTATGTGTTAATCCCCAGTATATTCTGTAATAGATTATTTAAAAGATGATTTATTGGTAATTAGAAGGAAATAGTGAACATAAGGAGTCAGTTTCCGTCAGAGTCACTTGAATCTAATTTTTTTTTTTTTTTTTTAATATTTTATTTAATTATTTTTAGAAAGAGGGGAAGAGAGAGAGAGGCAGAGAGGGAAAGAGACATCAATGTATGGTTGCTTTTCACCTGCCTCCAGCCACAGACCTGACTGGAGACCTGGTTTGCAACCTTGTTATGTGCCCTGGCTGGGGAATCGAACCTGTGACCTTTGGGTTCACAGGCTGGCGCTACCAGCCAGGGCCTTGAATCTAATTAATGTTTATGATAGTTGTTTTAATTTTTAATTTTATAAAAATAATATATACTAATTATAGAATATTGGGGAATTTTAAGAAGCTTTATTCAGCAGTGGCACTGGAGGTAGTGGGGGCACAGTGGCTGGGGCCTGGTACAAAGCACAGCCACACATTATAAAAGTCAGGAAGGAAACCTGAGGAAGTATCCCAGCCCCAGACCAGACTGAGTTGCTCACGGTTCCAGCACCAAGGGAAAATAAAGCCACGTTGCTTCTGACTGTGAAAACCAGTGGGAGTTGGAGCAATGGAGGAAACTGCTCATCTCTCAGCAGAGTCTGTTTGTGTAGTGGAAAGGGGGCAACTGCTAAGCAGGCAGCATTGTTCCCTGTCAGACCCCTCCCCCACATACAGTGCCACAGCATGGTGAAACAGGTCACCCATGCACTAATGGATACCTAAGGCTCCACCCCATATAATGTAACAAGTACAACAGCTCTACCTAAGACACAGAGGCAAACACAGAAGGCTGTCAAGTTGAGACAGAGAAGTATGGCCAAAAAAGGAGCCGATCAGAGTTCCAGGGGTAGAACTGAGCAATGAGGAGATAACCAACCTAATAGATGCAGAGTTTAAAACACTGGTGATAACAATGTTCACACACACTTGACAGACAAGATTACAACAGGGAAGACATGAAGGTTATGTTAAGTGAAGCAAAGGAAAATCCATATGAAACCACTGGTGAAGGGAAGGAAACCAGGATTCAAATCAATGATTTGGAACATAAAGAAGAACTAAACGGTCAACTAGTACAGAAGGCGGAAACAAGGTTGAAAGAAATGGAGAGAAGCTTAGAAACCTCTAGAACAATTTTAAACATGCCAACATCTGAATCATAGGGTTGCCAGAAAGAGAAGAGGAAAAGCAAGAAATTGCAAACTTATGTGAAAAAATAATGAGGGAAAACTTCCCTAATTTGGCAAAAGGAAATAGACATACAAGTCCAGGAAGCATGGAGAGTTCCAACCAAGCTAGACCCAAAGAGGACCACACCAAGACACATCATAATCAAAATGCCAAAAATTAAAGACAAAGAATCTTAAAAGAAGCAAGAGAAAATAAGTTACCTACTAAGGATTGCCTTTAAAACTATCAGCTGAGCCCTGGCTGGTGTGGCACAGTGGATTGAGCTCTGGCCTGTAATGAAAGGGTCACTGGTTCGATTCCCAGTCAGGGCACATGCCTGAGTTGTGGGCCAGGTCCCCAGCTGCACATTGATTTTTATCTTCCTTTCTTTTTTCCTCCCTTCCCCTCCCTCTTAAAAAAAAAAAAAAAAAAAAAAATAGTATCAGCAGATTTCTCAAAAGAATTTTGTAGGCAAGAAGGGACTGGCAAAAAGTATTTAAAGTGATGAAGAGCAAAGGTCTACAATCAAGACTACTTTATCCATCATTTAGAATGGAAGGGCTGATAAAGTGCTTCCCAGATAAGGCAAAGCTAAAGGAACTTACCATCACCAAGCCATTATGATATGAAATGTTAAAGGGACTTATTTAAGAAAAAGAAGGTAAAAACTACGAACATTAAAATGACAACAAACTCACAACTAGCAATAATAGAACCTAAAAAATAAAAATGAAAACAAAAACAAACTAAGCAAACCAGAAGAAGAACAGAATCATGGGTATGGGGATTTTTGGGAGAGTTATTAGCTGGGAGGTTGAAGGTGGAAAATGGGGGAATGGTGCAGGGATTAAGAAGCATATTTGGTAGGCTCAAAATAGGGGGATGTTAAGAATAATAAAGGAAAAGGTGAAGCCAAAGAACTTTTAATGCCCCATGGACATGAACGAAGGGGGTGGGGTTGCTGGAGGGTATGGGGATAACTGGGGGGAGGGGAGTAAAGGGAAAAGACAACAGTAACAGCATAATCAAATATACTTAAAAGAAACTTTAACATTTTAAAAAGTATAAAAATCACTTATACTGTAATTATTCAGAGATAACAATTCCTATCATTTGGATAGCTATCTTTTTAATTCATAGATAATACACACTTGTATTTGATTTACTTTTTTTTTTAAAGATTTTATTTATTATTTTTAGAGAGAGAGGAAGGGAGAGAGGCAGAGAGGAAGAGAGACATCAACATGTGGTTGCCTTTCACCTGCCTCCAGCTATAGAGCTGGCTGGAAACCTGGCTTGTAACCTGGTTATGTGTGCCCTGGCTGGAAGTTGAACCAGCAATGTTTGGGTTTGCAGGCCGGCACCTTATCCACTGTGCCACCAGCCAGGGCTGATTTACTTTTTTTTTTTTAAGATTTTATTTCATTATTTTTTAGAAAGAGGGGAAGGGAGAGAGGCAGAGAGGGAGAGAGACATCAATGTATGGTTGCTTTTCACCTGCCTCCAGCCACAGACCTGACTGGAGACCTGGTTATGTGCCCTGGCTGGGGAATCGAACCTGCAACCTTTGGGTTCGCAGGCCGGCGCCTTAACCACTGTGCTACCAGCCAGGGCCCTGATTTACTTTTTAAAATATAATTGGGATTGTATTGTACACATAGTTTTCAAGCCTGCTCTTTCACTTAATAATACTATCATGGATATTTTAGATAGACTTTAAAATAACCTTTGAGAATGTGATTTTTAATGTTGTATTTTTAATGTTCAGTATACATATTAATTTAAAATGTTTTATTACTACTTGTCTTAAAATACTTTGATAAACATATTGTACACAAATCATTGTGGGAATCCATTATTTCTTTATTCCCATGAAGTGAAATTATGGTCCTTTTGAGCTATAGTCTCATACTGCTTTCTAAAAGATGGTACCAATTTATACTTCCAGTAGAGGTGTATGAGAATGCAAGTTTTTCCATCTTTTCACATTTTTAACAACAGCAAAACCCATGGCAGACCTATATCAGTTGGCAGGTGAACAATGGTATTCAGTTTCTTTGAAAAATAGGGAAGTGAATAATTTTTCATATGTTTGTTAGGCATTTCTATTTTATTTATTGGTGTTTTGTCCAGTTTTAGAAGATTGGGATTTTAATTTTTTTCATTGATTTGCTATTTATACAATAAGAATATACTATCTGCTTTATGTGTTATAGGCATATTTTATGATTTGCCTTTTCATTTAAGAGTTTTGACATTTAAAAATTATAATTTTTAGCCCTGGCTGATGGCTCAGTGGATAGGCACTGGCCTGCAAACCCAAAGGTCGCTGGTTTGATTCCCCATCAGGGCACATAACCATCCAGGTTATGTTGCAAGCCAGGTCTCCAACCAGGTCCGTAGCTGGAGGCAGGTGAAAAGCAACCATACGTTGATGTTTCTCTCCTTTTCTTCCTCCCTCCCTGCTTTTCTCTGAAAGTAATGAATAAAATCTTTTAAAAAATTATAATATTTATGTGGTCCTCTATTAATTTTTCTTTATAATACTACCTTTTGCTCCTGTGATTGCCCCAACATCAAAATAAGGGAGGTATGTTAGCTGCACTGCTCTCAACACTGATTGAAACAGATCTTGGTCATTGAATTCATTTTTAAAAAATATTTTATTTATTATTTTTAGAGAGAGGGGGAGGGAGAAAGGCAGAGAGGGAGAGAAACATCCATTATTGGTTGCCTTTCACCTGCTTCCAGCTACAGACCTGGCTGGAGACCTGGCTTGTAACCTGGTTATGTGCCCTGGCTAGGAATCGAACCAGTGAACTCTGGGTTCGCAGGCTGGCACCTTTGAATTCATTTTTATTGCTGCAAAAACCATCACTACACAGAAGTAATAATGGCATAATAACTAGGATAACAGCAATAGCAGTAGCAGAAGGGAGTAATAGGTATAATTTATTGAGCATTTACCATGTACAAGTGCTGCTAAGCTCACATGAACTATCTCATTGAATCCTGATAGCAATCCTTTGAAACCTCCTATTATAAATGAAAAAATTGAGGCTGAGAGAGAATGCTTTGCCAAAGTTTATACCAATACCAACTAGCAGAACTGGGGATTTAGATCTCAATTCATCTTGCTTGAAAGCCTGTGCTTTTAATGTCCGCTGAGAGGTCTCAAAACTAGGTTACATGAGGAATAATGGTAGTCCCTTGGGAGAAGTGGAGAGGAATTATGACCTGGGTTTCAATTCCAGTTCTGCTGGTGCCACCTTGTAACTGAGAAAGTTACTTAACTTATCTGAGTCATAGTTTGCCTTTATTAGTGGAGGACCTTTCTTTGCAGCATTGTTAATGAGGATTGAATAAAGTACAAAACACAATGCCTTGCACATAGTTGCTACTCTGTAACTAAAATTTATTATGCCAGCCATCTTTGAAAGCCTGTCAGTGGAAAGAGGATCAGTTGTCAGAAGTCAGAACTAAGGTCAATGGAAAGAAGCTATAGAAGGGTAAATACCAGTCCAGTAAAACTAAGAACTTTCTAGCACTGCCCCCAAAATGCAGTGGACTGCCTTTTAACATGATGAGTTCCCTGTTAGTGAGTTAATTTCTGACAGGGAGGGACTGGGTGAATATAATCATTTATCAAGGATACTATAAAGAAGATTCCACATTTATTTGGAAGTTTGGATGATATAAAATGTGGTTTTCTCTCTTAAAAGAGAACATCTTAATGAGTTCTTTTGGTTGAATGCAAGAATACTTATCATTGTGAATATCTGTAACAAGAAAGGTCATAAGGGACCCAAAGCCCTTGATGAGTGATAGGCATGACAAGGATCCTGCCTGTGTTTTTACTTTAAATGCAATATGATAAAAATTAAGAGATAAATATAAATGGTAAAGGGAATATAGCAAATGGCAGTTGTGTCCCTGGCAAGTTGATGAAAGGTTTGTCACGAATGAAATTAACCTTTGGAGGGAAATTGATTAGTCAGAGAAAGATCTAGAATTAAGCCATCTAGTGACAATTAGATGTTTATGGAGCAAACATAACTGAGGATCACTATGTCTTTTTTCACAGCTGTTTTGGGTCTGTATGTCCCATGTATATTAGGAATGGGAATGGTTATAATGCAGGTTCTTGAGACAACAGTGTTCCTTGGCTAGATTCTGTGGGTTTCCTCAGCATTCTGTCCTTAACTGCCACAGGTGGCTGACTTTGTGGATGAGCGACCAGAAGAGGTAAAGCAGATGGAAACCTTTCGTTCCAGTGCCAAATGGAAGCTTCTGGGAGGTGAGTTCCAACAATAGATAAATCTCTGTTTCCCATATATAAGGGAAATCTTTTTCTTTTCTGCATTTTTTGGGGAAGGGGAGAATGCACACTTTGCTTTTTAGTTTGCCATTTTAAAAAAATTGGCATATTTAAAAAAATATCGTATGAAATAGAATTCAGAACTTAAAGACAAGGGAACTAAAAGACCAGGTATCCCACTTTTTCTTATTTTTTGGAATTAGGGTTACCGAGGTCAGTAAGTGACACATTTGGGGGCTTTTCAGTACCCATTCTTCTCTGGCCCAGGATAGGCGAGCACTTAGTACACAGGTAGGACTTTGGAGGAGTTTACAAGCATCTGAGGGACAGAATTTGGAGACTTGAACATCTTGCCTCTCTCTGAATGAGGAAACTCACATATGGGTCAAGGACCAATGTTTTCTGTCCTTTGTGTTAGTAAATCTTTGGTTTTCCACTAAATGTTGATATTTTACAGTGCATTCTCCTCTACATGCCCATTCTCATCATCTCCTTAGACCAATAATTTAATTTCCTATTTAGCAAAATGTTTGAGTCTCGAGTTGGACAAAGGGCATTTGTCTGTTGTGTCTGGGCGTAGATGAGACCAAGTTCAATTTACCTTGTTATTTCCCCAGCCTAGAATAAGGAAGTGCCATTGATGAATGTTTGTTGAATTCTTGAATTGCCAAAAGGTATTTGATTCTTGAGCCTACTGCTCTCTGGTGGTAAATCATCTCTTGTGTCTTAGAACTCATTTCCCTGTTTTCAACAACTTAGTTGGTAGGTCTGCGTACTGAGGGATGCAGATTGAAAACAGTCCCAGTGAGTCACCGCCCTGGATGCAGCAGTTATTTGAGCTCTCTGTGGCCATTGGAAGTGTGCTGGTTTTTTATCCCTTGTGTTCATTCTTTCATAGAGGAGGATCTTGCTACTTGATAGTTGTTAACACCAGTTTACCCTTGATGCTAATTCCTTTTTCACACTTGAAAAAGTGATTGAAGAGTTAACTTGTAAACAGGATGTATGCTTTCTGTGTTATAATCTGTGCCTTCAGGTTAATTATCCTGCAATTCTGATTTGAAAAAAAAAAAGCACAGCAAAAGGGCTAATTGGCTGTAGGTTAGCCATCACCATTTTCTCACTTAATTTCAGTGCATTATTTATTTTTTATTTTTTATTAATTTTGTTATTATTTTTTGTGGACATTTTCCTTTTTTTAAAAAAATTTTATTGTTGTTGTATTACATCCATCCCCTTTTTGCTCCCCTCCATCCCCCTCCCCACCCACCCATTCCCCCCAAAGTATTTTATTTATTTTTAAAGATTTCATTTATTATTTTTAGAGAGATGGGTAAGGGAGAGAGGCAGAGAGGGAGGGAGATATCAATGTATGGCTGCCTTTCACCTGCTCCAGCTACAGACCTGGCTGGAGACCTGGCTTGCAGCCTGGTTATGTTGCCCTGGCTAGGAATCGAACCAGCAACCTACAGGTCTGCAGGCTGGCGCCTTATCCACTGAGCCACCAGCCAGGGCTCAGTGCATTATTTTTATGTTTTATGAATGAAAATGTTACTAATATTCTTTCATCAGAATACTGTTTTACTGTTTTAAGTGTTAAAAGATTTTCAGTTACATTTGACATTCAGTGTTATGTTAGTTTCAGATGTACAACATAGTGGTTAGACTGTTTTAATCATTATTTTTGCCTTATCCTGTAGTAGTGTTTCAGTTTTTTCTTTTCTTTTTTCAGTTTTTTCCATAATACTTTTTTTAGTGACAGTCTTGGTTTCCTTATTGGTAGGTCCAGGAAATGACACACACAATAAAAGTACATACACACACAAATAATTTTTTTTCCTCATCCTCATTGCTCCAGTCTCATTTGTTGCTGGAAATATCCTTATTGATCTGTGACCCTTTCTTTTTAATAAATACCATGGAATTTATTAATCTCATGGATTAAATTTACCGTCAGGTTTTCTACATATCATTACTTTTCCCTGAGGGATGAATCAATTCTAATTAGATAGGCCTGTTCCCCAAAGGAATTGAATTGGTTTAATTCATCCATTTAACAAATATTCATTGGGTCCTACCCAAATTTATTTGTATTTGGGCTGTAGATCTCAAGATAAGTAACAGAGGAAAAGGAGAAACTAGATTTTGGGTATGTCCTGAGTTGCTATAAATAGTCTTTCTCCTATGTGTTTGAAATTTGAAAGCTTTGAACTGTTTCCTCAACTACAGGGTGCATGCGACCAGTAGGCAAAATTTTAGTAAAATGAACAACATACTACAAAAGTGTTATATTTTGAAATAAATGTATTCTTATATGTAGATACATAAACAGTCATTGTTTTTAAAATTGTTCAAAGAAGTCCCCATTTGCTGCAATAATAGACTCAATTCGACTTCAGAATCTTGAGCATGCTTTCATTAATTTTTTTTTATGCATGGCTATCATCATGTTTTCAGTCTTAGCTTTAACAGCCTCTTTATTGGAATGAGGTTGTTTATTAACTTCTCCCTCACAAATGCTGCGTACATAATCATCTAAAGAATTTGCATCTGGAGAACTAGGTGGCCAGATTTCCCTTGACCAGAATTCAGAAACATTAACACTGAGAAATTCTTGCACCTTTTTGGCGTTATGTTCTGGTGCACCATCTTTTTGGAAGATCAGATGATGTCCATTTGAGACTTGCTTCATCCACGGTACAACTACTCTCAAAATGTCAAGGTAAACATCAGCAGTCACCTTCAATCCTGTGGAAAAAAATGCGGGGTCATGATATCTCCTTCATTGCTGACAACACCTAACACCATCACTGTAGCAGGAAATTTTGCTTTCATGACAACTGAGACTTCATTAAGATTCTCACAGAGCCACCTGTTGTGTCTTCTGTTGACAATTTGGTGCTGCTGACAATTCCTTTCATCAGAGAAGAAAATCAGACGGTTTTTTTTCTTTAGGATTTTTCAATTTTGTTAATAGTTTCCTTGCTTCTTCAAAGCCCCTTTCCTTTGTCTAAGAACATACGATCTGTATGTGATCTCTTCAGCAATCACCTTGCGACCCTTTGCATCCGACATCTGTAGTTCTCTTGCTATGGAACATTGCTAGGGAACATTGATTTCCCTGGGTCTTCATTGATGATCTCCTGGATTCTGTGTACAATATCTGGACTTGTGCGATCCTTGCGTACCTTATACATTTTCCTTGTTGGTGTGGTGACATCAGGATCAGCATCATACATCTTCATGTTGTCAATTGTACGTAAAGGGATGTTACTGAAGTCTGCAATTTCCTTAGCAGTTCACCCTGCATGCAGTCCAGAAATTATGGTTGTTCTAACATTGTATTCCTTGGACATGACGATTGCTCTCAGAATTTAATACTTTATATCCGAGGCAGTGATGTTAAATCATAACCTTAGAAATATAGTTTTTCAAAATAAATAAGCACATGAAATAAGGAGATGTAAAATTATTGCCAATTTATTGCGTGCACCCTGTATGTAGATACCTCACTCCCTGCTTGCACTTCCCCCTAGCCACCCTCACTGTCTCTCACTTGGAGAACTGCAAGAGTCTCCTAAGTCATCCTTCTTTTGCTCCCCTACAATCCAGTCACAAAATAGAAGCTAAAGTGATTCTTTAAAAATAGAAGTTAAACCCTGGTTGGTGGTACAGTGGATTGGCGCCAGCCTGCGAACCCAAAGGTCGCTGGTTTGATTCCCAGGCAGGGCACATAAGCAGGTTGCAAGCCAGGTCTCCAGTCAGGTCTGTGGCTGGAGGCAGGTGAAAGACAACCACACATTGATGCTTCTCTCCCTTTCTTCCTCCATCTCTGCCTTTCTCTCTAAAAATAATGAATAAAATCTTTTAAAAAATTAGAAATTAAAGCATCTCACTGTCTTTGCTCAGAATCTTCTATGGCTCCCCCTAACCCTAAGTAAGTCCTCACAGTACCTTAAGTCCCTACACAATTTGGCATACTGTTGCCATGACCTCAGTTTCCTCCTTTTCCCCTCCCATGCTCTGCTTCTGCCATCCTGCCCTCTGTTCTTAGAATGTTCAACTGCATATTTTTAAAGAGTGCACATGGACTTGAGTCCAACAGATCTGGATTTGGATATTTTCTCCACCACTTTTTAGCAGTGTGACTGGCAAATTACTTAATCTTTCTGGGAACCATATTTCTTTCTTTATTTTTTAATTCATTTTTAGAGGGGAAGGGAAGGAGAAAGGGAGAGGAATATCAATGTGCAAGAGAAATATTGATTGGTTGGTTGTTGCATGCTCCCAACCAGGCACTTGGCCTACAACCCAGGCATGTACCCTGAGTGGGAATTGAACCAGCATCCTTTTGGTTTGTAGGCCGGTGCTCTATCTGCAGAGCCACACCAGCCAGGGCAACTTCTTTAGCTATAAAATGGGGATAATATTTATCTCCTATGCTTGTGAGAATTAAATGAGATACTCTGTATAAAACACTGGCATGTAGTAGGTGATCAGTAAATGCTGGTCCTTTTTTTCTGGTGACCTTTCCTCTTCTAATAAGGAGCATACTGGCATGGATTAAATAGTTGACAGCTTCATTTTGATGTAGTACAGGTTAACTTGTGAACAACTTAATTCATAAACATCTTAAAGATAATCTCTTGTATTTGCCAAGCAAGTCATAAATTTGCAAAGCAAATGAATGTTGAACATTAACCAAGTAAATTCTTCTTCACGATTCTGACAAGGGGATTAAAGTCTTTGCTGCCCCTAAGCAAAGTAGCTGTGCAGGGTAGTTTTGGACTTCCTGAGTAGTTTGGAGATATATGCTCCTGGGGCCTCTTTTGAAACTTTGGGTACTGTGGTGAACACAGCATTTGTGAGAATCTGACTCTTTCCTGTTTATGTTTAGGCCACAATGAAGATCTACCTTCACAGAGACATTTTCATCATGATTGTCCAGATCCTTCTCCCCCTAGGAGGGTCCGACATGACACCCCGGATCCTTCTCCTCCTAGGAGGGTCCGCCACGACACCCCGGATCCTTCTCCCCCTAGGAGGGTCCGCCACGACACCCCGGATCCTTCTCCTCCTAGGAGGGTCCGCCACGACACCCCGGATCCTTCTCCTCCTAGGAGGGTCCGCCACGACACCCC